>JADRCD010217713.1:8622-42170 GCA_019843815.1 Montemys delectorum | reverse complement strand
ACCGTGTGTGTATGTGTGTGTGTGTGTGTATGTGTGTGTGTGTGTGTGTATGTATGTGTGTGTGTGCCTGTCTGTCTGTCTATCTGTATCTAGCACACATACATATATGCACATATAAACATATATATCACTGGATCACAAGGTTCTTAAGCATGAACTCTGTATTCTGTAAAACACAACTGTTATGCAAAAAGGTTAGAACTTAGCAGGGCGATGCCTCTGATCTCCCCCAAAGGTAGACAGGGTTACAGCAAAAATCCCTCTGAGAACCCAGAAACAGAGGCCCAGGTCACTCTAAGAGGTAGTCCTTGAGCTAGGAACAGAGGTTATGGGCAAATGGAGACAGGGAGAAAAGCGTGAGGATGGAGCCGTTTGCCAGGTGCTTCAGATTCTCCTCGGGTTGCTTTTGCTCTGGCAAAGGCTGGCTGTGTCCATCGGAAAGAGAGCATCATCCTAGTGGTTGCAGATAAGCTCCTTTTTTGTTATCTGCATCTTGGGACATGCCCCTTCACCTCTCTGCCCTTCCATTTTTGCCTGTAAAGCACTGTTATTTCATAGTTGTGAAGAGCAAAAGCATGGTAGGGCATCTTTTTGTAAATCATGAAGCAGTTGGCAACACCATGATGTTGTGTCCTGACAATCCACTGGACACAATGGAGGTGACACAGGATTGTACCATCCCAGCCTTTGTGGTTGCCTCTCTAAGCCAAGGCCCCACACTCTTCGAAGAAGCCACAACACGAGTTTGTCTCACACCGCTGAAGAGAGGACATGTCTGCAGAAGGGTGTGGCTTTCAAACAATCCAACACCTGAGCAAACATTTGACAAATGGGAAAGGGCAAGTGAGAAAATCAGAGAGAACTAGGAAGAGTTAAAAATGTGATGATAAAAAAAGTAAATAAGAGCTGGAGAGATGGGAGGCTCAGAGTTAAGAGCACTGGCTGCTCATCCAGAAGATCTGGATGCAATGGCCAGCACCCACGTGGCAGTTCACACCATGTTAACTCCAGTTCCGGGGGTCTGACACCCTGTCACAGGCATACATTCAGGCAAAACACCAATGCACAAAATTAATTAATTAATTACAAAATAAAAAATAAACTACCACTATAGCAAGCTTTTCTTGTGTCTTTCTGAACTCTGTTTGAATTTTGATAGTTACGAATGTCATATCTCGTGGACTAATAAAAAGTTTTATCCCACTCTCTGCCCAACCTGGTACTTCCTTAGACATGTGCATCCAGACTCCAGGGGTCCCTGGACGGTACCTTTCTAAACTCCAAGGAATCTTTAACAGGCCCCAGGACACCAGGCTAAAACTCATGACTTGTGGCCACCAAGTGTGAGAAGAGACTATGTTTTGAGATCACCTTGACCACAACAGAAGAACAACCAGTCCCAGAGGGAAGCTCTTGGTTACACCCTTTCCAGAGGCTGCTACAACTTGGCTGAGCACTGAGGCCTGAGCTCCCCAAGCTATTTGTACACAAGCAACATCCGAAGACTGCTAGGGCTGTGTACTAGACACAGCTGAGAGAGGGAATCTTTATGGAGACAATGCCTCCACAGACTCAATTTATAGGGGAATCTGTTGTCTTGATTAGTGATTTACATGGGAGGGCCCAGCTCATTGTGGGCAGTGCCACTCCTGGGCACATAGTCTTGGATTGTATAAGAAAGCAGGCTGAGCAATCCAGTAAACAGCATCTCTTCATGACCCTGCTTCAGATCCTGCCTCCAGGTTCCTTCCTACAGTTTCTGCCCTGATTTCCCTGGATGATAGACTGTTATTATCAAGTATATGGAAAATGAACCCTTTCCTTCCCGAGGGGCTTTTGATCATGGTGTTTTACCACAGCAATAGAAATCTAACTAAGATAGACTACATACCTTGGAGATACAAAGTCCAGATGGAAACAATGTTTCTTTGGTTTTGTTTGTTTGTTTGTTTGTTTGTTGATTGTTACTTGCTGGGCAGGCACTCTCCCACAGAGCTGCATCTCCGGCCCCTGAAGTAGCCTTTCCCTATCAGCCATATTTGAGGTCTGAAGGTATCTCCTTAGAATCACAAAATTAAAGGACAGTCGCTTCACTCTTGTCTCAAGTGGTCATTAGGAGGCAAGGTCCTTTCTGGACCTCTCAGACTGCTTCCTGCTCTGCTTTTGAGGAGATGTGAGCTCCACTCAACCTGGAGAGACCCTAGTCACAGTGCTATGGCCTGTGAAGACCCAGGGCTAGGGAGGAAGTGAGGGGGGTGCATAGTTGGGGGTGGGGGTGGAGTGCCACTCAGTGGAGTTCCACTGTTCTTAAGTCTAGCAGTGGAAACACAAACTTGACATTCACATTTTCCTAACTGCTGATCTCAGGCACCAATGTGAGCACATGCTAACTGTTCATTCTCACAGTCCTTCACACCCCAACTGCTAATGAGGGCTCCAAGCTAAAGTCTTAAATCACAAAGCCAGCATACCGCTCCTTTCTAAGGAATCCCCAGAGGTCACCTAGCCTGGAGTTGGACTGGGGTAGAGGGGTGGTAAAAATGATGTCTCATCAAAAAAATTTTTTCTACTTATATTCATTATGTCATTTATCATCTCTATTTTTTCTTATTTTATATTTATCATATCACTCTTTCGTGTGTGTTGTTCATCATGTACATGCACATGTATTTGTGGAAGCCAGTGGACAACTCACCTGTCAGATGACAGCCACCTTGTTTTTAGGAGACAAGTCTCTCATGGGCCTGGTACTCACCAAGTAGGCTAGGCTGACTGGACAGCAAGCCCCAAGGATGCACCTGTATCCACCTTGCCAAGCTGGGATTACAAGTGCATGCCACTGTGCCTGGTATATCTTACATGGGTTCTGGAGGATCAGAGTCATGTCCCCCTGCCTGTACAGCAAACACTGACTAAGGTGTCACCCTAGCCCTCTTTCATTATTATACCTTGGGTTCATCATGAGTTTACACTTCAAATAATGTATTTTTATGACCCACATTTCTGCAGCACACCTTGAACTCTACTCTCTCGGAACACCACAGCCTGCTGCCATCAGCAAGAGTTCCTGTTGGTCCTCCTTCAGGAGAGGACTTACCAATTATTCAAACATCCTAGTAACAAGGCCCATGGAGGATCTTACGGTGGATGGCTGCCAATCTGCTTTTGCTCTGAATTGCGTAGAAAGCACATATTGAAAATCCTTCTTTTTAGGGGCATGAACATGGTACCAAATGTTTTCACTGACACCACAGTCCCTAGACATGCGCACTAACCTGCTGGAAACTCACATAAAGCCTTGAGAACGTGAGCCCAAGTTATCTCTCACTTTTTTTAACTTTTCGTTTGTCTGAGGATGGACCCCAGAGCCCATGCTAGGCAAGTACTCCTTTAAGCCATGTTTATGAAGCAGTGTTCCAGGGAAGGTGCTCCCAGAGGAAACAAGGAAAGAACCCACCAAAAATGTAAAGACAGAGATCTGTCTGTGGAAGACTAAAGTTAGGGGTCAGTCTGTCTCTTTCTCTCTGTCTATCTCTCTGCCTGTCTGCGTCTGTCTCTATCTCTGTCTGTCTCTGTCTGTCTGTCTCTGTCCCTGTCTCTCTGTCTCTCTGTCTCTCACTCTCTCTCTCTTTCTCCAACAGTAAGGCAAGGAGAGAGAGGATGGTGAACATGAGAAATGAAGGAAAGGAAAGATGTGATAGAGAATGGCTGCTTCATGGGGCCTTTTCCATTAAGACGTATGTTCAAGAACTCACACAACCCAGGACTTATTAATAGGTGCTCACAATCACGTAACCCCAATATACCTTCTAAGATGAACCATCAGAGAGCAGAAAGCCAAAGTGACTTGCTCATGCTGGGCCTTCTTCCCTCACACCATCTGTGATGTGCTTCACAGGCTCAAATAACTGACTACTAAAATAAACAACCACCACAGTACAGGATGTTGGCCATCAAGTCAGGCATTTCATAGGTCCCAGCTCAAGTCTCACAGCCTGTAGCCCAGAACTTCACCTACTATGATGTCCCCACATCCCCAGGCCTAGCAGAGGTCACCAAACTTAAGCACCAGTCCAGCCAGGTGAATTCCCCAGGTCCCTGCCTGCGATGCCTGTGTGACTCTCACATCCAGCTGGGGTCACAATTTATACACTGACTGACCCAGCCAAGTGAGGAACTCAGATCCTCACCTGCTTGTGTGGCCCCCACACTCCCAGGAGACCTACCTCAGGTGAGGTAGCACAACCTATGTACCAGCTTAGCCTGGTGAATAACCTAGATCCCTACCTACCTGTGCCTTCCTCAGTAGCTCTCAACCTTCCTAATGCTGTGACCCTTTAATACAGTTCCTCATGTTGTGGTGACCCCCAACCATGAAAGTATTTCATTGCTACTTCATAACTGCAATTATGCTACTGTTATGAATCGTGATGTAAACACCCTTGGAGGTGATGTTTTCCAAGGGGCCAGACCCACAGGTTTAGAACCACTGCTCTAAGTCCTAGCTGGTGGTGTAGCTTATGTACCAGAATTGCCAGGAATAGATTACCTGAACAAAAATGGAATCATAAAACTTGAAAATAAATGGATGGAGCTGAAAAATGTACCAAGTGAGGTAACAAAGGCCCAGAAAAACAAAAGTTGCATGTTCTCTCCTGTTGGTGGGTCCCAGCTCCGAACCTTTGGGTTTGTATATGTAACCTAAGAACTACAAAAGGCCAGAAAAGCAGAAAGGACCATGGGAGACAAGGGGGAGGAAGGAGCTCTAGAGATGGGGGTAATATGATACAGGTTGTATGAAGGCGGCGGGGGGGGGGGGGGGGGGGGGGGGGGGGGGAAACACACAGCAGGTTTTAAGTAGGAAAGTAGAGAAGAATGTAATACAGAGGGAGCTAAGGGTGTTTGAAAAAAAAACATAGGGAAACATGTTGTTTTAGAAGCTTATCTAAAATACATATAAGAGTATCACTGTGTATACCTGGCTTATCTGGAATTTGCTAAGTAGATCAAGATAACCTTGAACTCCGAGATCTGCCTGCCTCTACCACCCAAGTGCTGGAGTTTAAGGTGTGTACCACCACACACAGCTACCTACTTTATTTCTACAGACAGGGTCTCCCAGTGGCCTGGGACCCACTAATTAAGCTAAGCTGGCTGGAGAGCAAGCCCCAGAGACCTACCTGCCTCTATCTCCCCAGAGTTAGAATTACAAGTTCTTGTCATTATGTCTGGGCTTTAAATAAAAAAAAAAAAAAAAAAAGTTCTGAGTACGGAACCCAGGTCCAACTGAACAATCTGAACAATCTCCTGGTCCCTGAAAACTACATTTTAAGAATCAAACTCAGGCCGGGCGGTGGTGACACACGCCTTTAATCCCAGCACTTGGGAGGCAGAGGCAGGCGGATTTCTGAGTTCGAGGCCAACCTGGTCTACAGAGAGAGTTCCAGGACAGCCAGGGCTACTCAGAGAAACCCTGTCTCGAAAAACCAAAAAAAAAAAAAAGAATCAAACTCTTGGGCTAGAGAGATGGCTCAGTGGTTAAGAGCACCTACTGCTCTTTCAGAGGTCCTGAGTTGAATTCTCAGCAACCACAGGGTGGCTCACAACCATCTGTAACAGGATCTGATGCCCTCTGGTGTGTCTGAAGAGAGCAATGGTGTACTCATATACATAAAATAAATAAATCTTTAAAAAAATCAAACTCTTCATTAATTATGAGAAAAGTCCCATGATAATAGTCTCATGCCTCAATACAAACTTGAATGACATATTTGCATTTGGCTCCTGGTTTGTCCTCAAGTATGAGGCATTCTTGGCTAAAAACCACTGATGAGACTCCTCTCTCAAAGCTCTTCTAGTCCCCTCATGCTGCACTCACCCTGTTGGACAGCCACTGGTGTACACTTCCGCTAATGCAACATTTCAGGGATGGGAGAGAAAAGAAGAAGAAAAAGGTAACCCCATCCATTCCCCTCACCGTCTTCTCCTCAACACCCCTTCTGTCCTGAGGTCTCCTTCAAGGCTTCTAGCCTGTCACATCCCCCCAGCCCCCACACACCATGAGTGTTGCTGGGGGGGGGGGCGGCCATCGACAGGAAGCCACAGCCTGTCCTCAGCCTGCTTTGCCATGGAAGCCTCTCTCACACTCTGACCACATCTTCCACCCAAGTGAGGCCACTGGGGAGAGAAGGCAAAGCTGAGCCTCCACCCCACCCACTTCCTCTCTTTGTGTCTGGTCATAAAAACGCTCCAGAGTGTCATCAGTCACACACAAGTCTGTGTTGGCTAGAAACATTCCACATAGGCACATGAATCCCTGTCTATCTGGATCCTACCTCACTGTCCCACCCCCGCCCCACCCCATTTACTGCATAGAGCAGCCCCACTGTGGGGCTAGGGTGATGATGACCCTCATCTGGGTGGCTTTTCACGGACTGGTGGCCACAGACTAGTGGGTGTCCAACAGGGTGAGTGCAGCATGAAAAGGCCTGGAATCTGCCCTCCTACTGTGCCTGTCTTCTTTGCAGACCTAGCCACTGAGCTAAAGATACCTAGGGGCCACCACGACGGGAACAGCAGGCCATAACAGAAAAAGAGGTAGCACTGACATATGGGGAGATCTCTACATGTTAGCAAGCAGAGTGGGAGAATATTCTCTATAAGCAAATACCTCTCCCACTTACCCAACATCTGGCACAGCCACACTGTGAATTTCAGAGGCTGATTTGCAACCTGAGGGGGGGAGGGGGAATCAAGCTCTTTCTCCTCCTGTTACCATGTCTCCTGAGTCATTAACTTTATCAAACAGCAGCAGAGTCCAATCCTGTTCTTCTTGCATGAATACCAAGATGAAGTAAGCGCAGTCTTGAATAGCACCAGAGCCAAGGAGAACAATAGTTACAGACAGTGTCACAGCCTAGCACAGAATAAGTGCTGGGTGGCATAGGAGCGCAGAAGCCGAGCGCAAGGCACCATGAGAACACGGACATGAAGCTCCAGATTATTGGTATAAAAGGAAAGGAAGAAGAGCCAGGAGAAGAAGCAGGTGTTCAGGACAAATCTTACAAGACCACCCAGAAGCGGAGAGGAGATGGTGGGCATTTCACAGAAAAGGTTAAAGGAAGCATAGCGTGTTCACAGGACAGCAGTGGGAGGCAGCCAACTAGCCAAATGAATATGGAGGCAAGTATATGGTGGGAGAGACCTGGGAGGTGGCTCAGATGGTAGAGTACTTGCCTGGCACATGTGGAGCTGTAAGTTCAATCCCCAGAAGCACATAAACTTGGTGTGGGGATTACACTTGTAATCTTGATCCTTTGGAGGTAGAGGCAGGAAAATAAGAGGTTCAAGGCCATAATGAGGCTGAAACCCTAGGATACAACCCTGTCTCATGGGATTGTCACACACTCAGGTGGCATCCAGCTCACCTCAGCAGATCACCACCAGTCATTACACAAGTTCATACAGCCATAGGGCACAGGTTCAAACCAAACATACCCAGAGCATCTTCAGAGCTGCCTCTTTTCAAGACATGGTTTCTCTGTTTAGCCCTGACTACCCTGGAATTCATCCCACAGACTAGGCTGGCCTCAGACTAAGAGATCCACCTGCCTCTGCATCCCAAATGCTGGGATTAAAGGTGTGGGCCACCACCACCCAGTCAGAGCTGCCTCTTTCTAAAGCCTTCTTTGTCTGGATACCTCCAAACATACATTGTAATCCATTCAAACCACCTTTAGCTCTTCATAAAAAAAAAAAAAAAAAAGGTGCCTTGGCTCTGCAGCTTCCTATAGCTGCTCTTTTCTCTTTTTTCCCTAACATTTATTTATTTTTATATTATATACATATGTACACATGTAGTCATGTGTGCCATGGCACACACAAAGGTCAAAGGACAACCAACCAGTAAGCCTGACTGATCGATTCCCAGGGCCACATAGTAGAAAGAAGAACTATCCAGAGAGAGAGGAATCCTACAAGGAAAGACAAGAGACAGGCGGATCCCCAAAGCTTGCTGGCTGGACAGACAGACAGCCTGGCTGATATGGCAAGCTCCAAGTCCAGAGAAGAGACTCTATCTCAAACAATAAGGTGCAGAGTAATAAAGATACCCAATGCTGACCACTGGCCTCACACTTGGGGATGTGTGCTGCATACACATGAACACACACACACACACACACACACACACACACACACACACACACCGTGCACACATACCAATGAATAAGTAACTCAACTGACCAGTCCTGGTGTCACAGGTCTGCCATCTCATCTACAAGGATCACAAGGTCAAGGCCTGCCTGGGCTACAGAGTAAATACAAGGCCATCCTAGACAATTTAGTGAGATTTTTATCTCAAAAAGAAAAATGCAGCTGGGTATATAGCTTGGTAGTCAGTAGTAGAGCATCATCTAGCATGCACTTAGTTCAACCCTGAGAATTGAAGGTAAGCATTGTCTACCTATCTGAAATTTCAAGTCTTAAGTTTTCACTTACTATGCCTTAGATGCTGTCTTCGTGACTTTCCTATTGCCATGACAAAAACCCCATGACCAAGGCAACTAATAAAAGAAAGGGGCTCATGGTTCCAGAGAGTTAGAGTCCATCATCACCTTTGTGGTGGAAAGCATGGCAACAGATAGACAGACAGACAGACAGACAGACAGACAGACAGACAGACAGACATGGCACTGGAGTAGAGCAAAGAGCTTACATCTTGATTTACAATCATGAGTGGTGTGGATTTTTGAAACCTCAAAGCCCACCCACAGTGACACATCACCTCCAAAGAGGCAACAACGCCCAATCCTTCCCAAACAGTTCCACCCACTAGAGATGAACATCCAAGCATATGAGCCTTTGCGGGGCCATGCCTATTTAAACCAACACATCAGACACCTTTCCATGCCAGGATATGCAAATCTAAGTAACAACTTTTCTGCCCTTCATAGTATTATATTACTGTGACATGGTTCACTTAATACACTTTCTTATGCCTAGACAGAGAGGGGATAATTGCTTCAATTATTCAATATCATAACCAAGGTTGCAATACACAGTTACGCTCATACAGCTAAGTAAAGTCCCAGAAGTTGATTTGCAGTGGTCATGAGTGGTGTGGTTTTCATCTCTCATGCCGGTTACCCACTTGCCAGGCCCCTACTTCATTATTCTGTGGCTTTATTCTCTCCATTTGTAAATGAGGGAATGTATTGACACGCTCTCCAGTTACTCCTATAAATGTCTCGTGAGTCTAAGAAACAGCAGGACGATGTTCCTACCGAACATCGGGTCAAAGACACTGTGTTAGTGAGGAACTCCTACTCAAGTGCCCTGCCTGGGTCAGCTCGCACTGCAGGCAGACTGCTGGTCACCTGTCATTCTCAGAAGCTCTGGGTATGCAGGGCCTATCCATTTGGCATTCTGAAAGATTTCATGCCTTTCCAGTCATTTTCAGAAAAAATCTATGTTGTTGTGAGATGAAGGTCATGTCATGAGAAGAGGGACCAGTCCATCCGAAAGGGCGAGCGAAGGACAGGCGATAAGGATCAGTCCAGAGTCCTCCTCCAGATACTAAGCTCATCCCAGGTTTCTGCTCCTCTTTCCTTGTCCCTGCACTAGATTTTACCTGGGTCTGCCCTCGCCCCTCCTGCAGGAGACTGGCCTGCAGGACAGCCTGGAAGGCTGGAGCTGTTTTCTCTCCTCAAGCCCCACATGGAGCCTCAGGCCATGTGACCACTGAGTCCTAGGAAGGCTGCTATTTGGAAGGAGGCTGGAGAAGCTGAATCTTTCATCCTATTTTAATTAATTAAAATGCAAATGACGATCTGTGGCTGGCCATTCCTGTCAGCCCTAGTGAGTTTACTGGTTCTTATAGTGTAGGTGACTTTTCAGTCTAAATAAATCGAGGTCAAGGTAGCTGAAAGTGGAACTCGCCTTTTATTTGGTGACAAAGTCTAAATCCCAGACTGTCCTCGAACTCAAGCCCAGAATGCTCTTGGAATTCTGATCCCGTCTCCACTGGGATTACATATATATGCCACTAGCTGTGGTTTATTCAGGGCTTGGGATTCGAACTCAGACCTTCACACCTGTCAGACAAGCCCTTTATCAACTGAACTGTCTCCCTAGCCAGTATCTATCTTGCTCTTCAAATTTGTACTTATTTATTGATGACAGGGGTTAAATCCAGGGCCTTCCTCATGCTGATCATGCACTCTGCCACCCAGCCACATCCACAGCCCCAATAATATCATCCTTTAATATTTATCTCAACATTCTGTCAACAGAGATGGAGAATCAGAGAGTAAATGATTAAAAGAGAAAGGACTGAAGGAGTGGCTCAGTGGGGAAAAGGCTTGCTGTATAAGCATAAGGACCTGAGTTCAAATCTCAGAACCCACACAAAAGCCAGAGGAATCTGGAGGGGCCAGAAAGCTTGGAACACTAAGTGGAGAATCATCAAGGAGACATATCCTCACCCTGTCCCCATCACAACCTTAAATATGGTGGAAAGCAAGAAGAGCAACCTGAGGCAGTCCTCTGACCTCCACATATATTACACAAAGCATTCATGCCCTCACTCACACATACATCATACAGACATAACGCACATGTCATATAAGCACACATATCATACAGAGATTAAGAAAAAAGAGGAAGAAATGAAGAAACCAACCAACAAATAAAGATCACCTGCCACTTCAAATAGACTGCTGGGGGGCCTGCAGGTCTGAGAAAGCAGGGAAGCAACTGGATGGCTGTCCTGAAGAAGCCAAGCCCATAGATGCTCAAAAACACAACTCAAAAATGCAACACCACTTCAGGCTTAGAGTCTGTGAGTCTGTCCATCTGTCTGTCTGCCCATCTGCTTGTCTGCCTCAAATAAATCTGCATGTCTTCCCTTTAGTAGCTATGAGAGACACCCTGCTTGTCTTTCAGGAGCTTTATTTGACCCTCAGGGAGGCTGAGCTAGTTGTAGACTGGCCTTTGCCCAAGTACTTCCCACGATCTGGGCACTGGATAAAGTATCATGCATGCACTGTCCCCTCCCGTCTACATAGAACCAGCTGTATTAAATACCAGATTCTCTCTTGCGAGTGAGCACCGAGCTATGCAGTGTCATGGTCTAATATAACCAGAGCATCTGTCCCATACTCAGGTTCATGTAGGTCCTTGCTTCAGGACAGAGACTGGGCAGTCATAGTTGCAGGGGCACCCAGGTCAATCAGTGTTGGAGAAAGACCATGACCAAGCAACAACAACAACAACAACAACAACAACAACAACAGCAAAAAGTCCTCAGTGCCAGACTGAGGAAAGTGTCCCCCAAACAGAAAACAAAACAAACAAAAAAGGCCACTGATCACAACTCTGTTCCACACAAACAGTGGAGCACCCAAACAGTGCGGCCAGGCAAAATGAGCAGCAGCCACGTACCCCACACAGCTGCTCTCATCTGCAGGGCAGAAGGTGCATGCTGGGAAATGACATGAATGGTGGCTCACCCTAAAAATGGCCCAGGATGGAGCACCAACCAGTGAGGGCTGCCTTCATTTATGTGACTGGAATTACTGATGGAAAATTAATGCAAAGTGGTTCATCTAACCACAACAACAGGGACTCTCTCAGACAGAAGACCTCCCTGCCCCACCCATTACTGTATGGTCTCTGCTTTTCTAAAATGTACCAAACAAGCTTATTTTCTTTCTACTTTGGTCTTAAGGGTAAATTCTTTCACCAGCCCACAAGAGTTCCCCCACCAGTCTGAATTATGCTCCAGTTTGCCTAGTGTTTGCAAGGTCCTGGGTTTCATCCCCAGCACACAAACAAAAAGTCTGAAAGTCACTCCACAGAACCAAGTCTATGCAAGTGACTCTCTTTGCACCTGCGTCTCTCCATTCTCAATGTGAGATCATCACTGCTGGCCAGACATTGCCCTCCAGGCTGAAATGAAGAATTCTGGGTTCTGGAAATCAGTACAAATAGTTCCAGGGAATGTAAGACCAACTTTTCGATCCCAGATTACCCAGCACTCCTGTGTAGCTGAAGGCCTGTCCCATACCACAGTCCTTTGTTTTTAAAGCACTATCTTCCTGGATCATCACCCCATGGATCCTGGATGATCCTGGATCCAAGGCTGCCTGCCCACAGAGTTCTCTGGCCAGCTCTCCTTATCTCTAAATCTTGAGTTCTGACTCCTTCTTCCCTAGGGCTGGCTTGGTCTGCTGGAAGCCATTTTGCTAGCAAATGATGTTTTCAGAACTCAAAACCAGACATGTTTCCTATTAAATCAAAGAACAGCTTGCAATGTAAACAGAGAGAGAGAGAGAGAGAGAGAGAGAGAGAGAGAGAGAGAGAGAGAGAGAGAGAGAGAGAGATTTTTATACAAGCATTGCTAGTTCAAAACATGCACCACCCTTGAAACACTTCAGAATAGATGCTTCTGCCCCTATCTTTTGCCAAAATCACCCTGGTATGTGTCTGTCCTGTTCTCAATACATCCTCCAGCCTTCTGATCCTCCCCACAGACAGGTAGGAGCCCCTGCAATTGTGGATGGACAGGATTAGCTTACTTTAACCAGTCCGAAATCCATGCATATTTCAAAGCAATACAATACAACCCAGCAACTCTCATTTCTAGTTACAGGCAAAGGAATTTCAGTCTTCAGGTTGAAGAGACATCTGTACCCTGCGTGTCATTTTAGTGTTAGTCACAAAAGCCAAGATATGAAATCAGTGTCCATCGATGGATGAATGAATAAAAAAAAAAGAAGATATAAATAGTAATGGGATGCCATATTGCTTTTTTTTTTTTTTTTTTTTTTAAATACTGGGTCTCACAATGTAGCTCTGGCTGTCCTGGAACTTACTATGTAGACCAGGCTAGCCTCAGACTTACAGAGAGTCTGCCTCTGTCTCGCACGTGGTGAGATTAAAGCCATGTGCTACTACACCTGGCCATATAGCCTTTTAAAAGGACAGTTTGGTGGAACTGGAGAGACGGCTCAGCAGTTAAGAGCACCTAATGCTCTTGTAGAGGACCCAAATTTGCTTTCCAGTATCCACAATGGGGCAATTCATGACTACCCGTTACTCCAGCTGCAGAGGGCAGGATACCTTCCAGAGGCACCTATATTCATATGTATCTCCCCTACTCACCACAGGCACCTACATTCATATACATCTCCCCCACTCACACACACAAGACAGACACATATACTATACACAAACATTTTTAAAAATAAAAAAAAAATTTTTTTAAGGACCTTTGATACTCAAGACAACATGATTGGATAAATTAAGGAACATAAAACTAAATGATATAGCCAAACCCCAAAAGACAAATACAGTGCTTACAGGTGGGGTTACAGCAAGTCAGCCTCACAGTCAGAGTAGAAAGGCTGTTCCCAGAGGCTGGGGGACAAGAGGAGGGATGGAACGGACGGAAGGGAGAGGCTGCTCAAAGGGAGCAAAGCTCCCCCTAGACTGGAGAGGTAAGATGGTGCTTGGAGAAGAGACAGTTCTTTTGCTGTTTCTCTATGTAGCCCTGGCTGTCCTGGAACTCACTCTGTAGACCAGGCTGGCCTAGAACTCAGGCCTGCCTCTGCCTCCCAAGGGCTAGGATTAAAGATGTGCACCACCACTGCCCAGCAAGAGACAGTTTTTAACATTCTCACCACAAAGATGTTAATCAAGTTAATCAAGTTAATCAAGATATATATCACCTTAGAAATAAGTGTCAAGAGAAAGAGGTAAGATATATACATGTATGTATGTATGTATGTACGTACGTACATATGTATGTGTACATATAATATACATAGATGGTGATTATAATATAAATATCAATCCTGCTATGACAAGACTGCATTCAGTTACAGGGTGACATGGGGACACCTGCATACATGAGCGGAAACTAATCACAGTAAAAGCAACAGGCTCAGCAGCTGCCACAGGTGACGCGGGTGCAGCTTTCTGATCTTGACAGACACACAGCAGATCCTGTGCTCCCAGGGGGCCAGACTCCCTGACGGTCTTGAGGACCATTTCTACTCACATTTGAGTGAAGAGGAAATGATATGCATTGAAATGAGATCTCCAAGTCACCCTGTCTGTGCTCTCCCCCTTTCAGTCTCCTTAGTGATATTCTGCACTTGTGCTGTGCTCTTAATCTGAAAAGACCAAGATCCTGCCTGATTCATCCCCATACCCAAATAGCCACAGAATTAAAATGGTCTAAGCTGTTGCTGCATATGTTCCAGAACCAAGAGCATGCATCTCATGTCCTTTAGCAATGCCTGGCTTCTGTTGTCTCAAATCCATGGCTCAGAAATCAAGAAAAGACTGTTACAGCAAAAGAGCTGGAGGGAAAGAAAGCAGGGTCTGGACTCACACTAACCAGGCCTGCTTTAAAATAAACAGCAATATCCTTGTGTGTGTGTGGTTTTTTTTTTTTTTTGGTTTTTTTTTTTTTTTTTTGAAGAATCAAGAGGTTTAGTGTACAACAAGGAATCCTCATGCCTCTGGACAACATCTCAAACACATGTCTAAACTTAAATGGACTAGCAATGTCAGGCCACATGGGTCACAGGTGTGTCCATATGCCCCTCAGCAGACCATATGACCCTCTGGAGCTTGACATCACTGTGTGGATCTGATCACTCAAGACAGCATCCCTTGAGAGTGGCAGGAATGGAAGCCATGTGAGAGGTGTTTGCAGGTAAGGAAGAAGAGCAGGAGCTTGAGGCCATCTTCAACTATATGATGAGTTTAAGGCCAGTATGTGTTCTAATGAGACCCTTCCTGAAGAAGAGGAAGGGAGGGGGAGGAGGAGGGGAGGAGTGCAAGGTGACAGAAGGGAGGCTGGAGATCTGTTTGCTCAATGGAGTAAAGTAGAAAGTGATGAGGACGAAGACATGAGAAAGAAAGGGTCAAAGCCACCATGCTAGACTTCACACCTATGGTATTGTCCACTTTGCTGACAAGCTCAGTTGTGTTCCCAGCTGAATCTGGCCACAGACCAGAGACTAAAGATGCCACAGCCTGAAGACTCCAGTCTAGCAGGGACAGGCCTCTCAAAGACTCACTAAATGTAATCTATTTCAAATTATATGCAAAATGTTCAAACATGGGCCAAGTATGGTGACACACACCTTTAGTTCCAGCACTTATGAGGCAAAGGTGGGTGGATCTCTGTGCATTCCAGATGAGTCTGAACTACATAGAAAGTTTCAGAGCAGCCAGAACTATACATAGCAAGACCCTGTCCTTAAACTAAATAATAAATAAACCAATAAATAGATGAACAAATAAATGAATAATTAGTTAAATAGATGAATAACTAAATCAATAAGTATGATTGTGTGTATTTGCTGAGGTTTCCAAAACTCTGCCCCAAGAACCAACATGCTAACTGGCTCTGTAGGACCAGAGTAATCAGACAAGTGAGGTGTGAGGTTGGGTTCAGGTGGAGAGCTGACTGTCCTATGTGGAAGCTGGAAGCTGCTGCAGTGCAAGAAGGACAGGCCTTCTGAGAAATCCATTCAGCCCAGGAAGAACCTGGAATACAGTCAGACCAGGCCAGGAAGTGGGGGGAACAATAGTCAAGGGTCTGGCTATGGCCATCCGAGTCTCACAATGACTTTCATTTGAGTGTGCATGTATGCAGTCATGTGAGTACCTGTGTGTGCAAAAATGTGAGTACATGTATATGTACATGCACATGGAGGCCAGAAGACAAGCTTAGGTGATATTCCTTAAGCATTCGTCATCTTTGCTTTTAAGACAAGAACTCCCACTGGCCTAGATCTCACTCAGTGGGCTAGGCTAGCCAGCCAGCCCATCCCAGAGATCCAACTGCTTCTGCTTCCCCAGAATTGACATCACACACGTGCGATACATGTCTAGCTTTACATGTGCTTGGGGATCAAACACAGGTCCTCATATTTCTTTGGCAAGCACTTTATTAACTGAGCCAACTCCCTAGCCCATCATGGTGACCTACTTAAACAATGTAGTCTGTCAGACACACTCCTGCTGTGGACAATGAATCACAGCTACTCCACAAATATACATGTATGTGAGTGAGTGGAAGGGAAGCCTGTACCTTAGCTGCTCTTGGTCTGACCCAAACACCTTATAGAACTAGTTCTCTAGAGGACTTATTTAGGCTCGTGGCTTCAGGAGATTCATCCATCATGCTAGAAAGAACGTGGCAGAGAGGCTGGGTCTGTGGCATCAGTATAACAGAGCAGAATATGTCACGGAAGTGATTCATATCATAACTGACCAGGAGGCAGAGGCCATGCCAGCACCAGGTGCTGGGCTATGTATGGCCTTCAAAGGCCTACCCCTAGTGACCAGCTTCTACCATGCAGGCCCAAGCTCTCCAAACTCTCACAGCTTCCTAAAATGGCGTCATCAGCTGTGGGGGATGAGCATTTAAACCATGACCCTGTTGGGGCGGGGGTAGGGGGAGTGGGGACGGCATTTCAGATTCAAATAAGAACAAGAAAGAAGGATTCTAAGAAACAAGTCTGACATGCCGTCACCTGCCTGTCTTGCCAGTCAGAAGGGATTTCAGAAACCACGTGCACATGCCAAGTCTTTTGTGCATGTGTGTGTGTGTGTGTGTGTGTGTGTGTGTGTGTATGTGTGTCACTATCTGCCACTGTCACATTCCCTATTGTCACCAGACTCTGTCTATCTTCTAGCTGCTCAAAGCTGATGCGACTTCCAGAATTCTGGGGCCATCCAGCTTTTGGCGGCAAAGATGAGGGACAAACCTTTGCTCATCTGAAAGGAAGATTGTTGGAAGCTGTGTGCTAGAACTTTAAGCCTAGATGCTAAAGTAAGCAGTTCACAGATTTTACCACCATTACAAAGGACCAGAGAAGATTCAAGGCGGAAGACATGATTGCTGGTAAGGGCTTCTGGGAAAAAAGTACCGCAGTCTCACAGTGCTAGAGCCTGGATATCCAAGAGTTTAAGCGTAGATCCTTCTGATTTCTCTTGGGAGATATGAAAGGAAAAGCATCCTATGGCTCTCCCCAGATTCTGGAAAGTATTTCACTTTTTATTTTTCTTTTTTCTTGTGAAATTGAAAGCAGGACTTTGTGCCTGCAGGTGCAAGGGCTTTACAGCTAAGCCACACTCCTATAGCTAAGCCACACCCCCAGCTCTACAACAAAGCCACACCCCAATCCCAACTCTTAGTTTTTACATATTAGATTAGGTGATCAATCTCTTTCTGTGCCTGGCTTAATTTACTGGGCCTAGGGTCATGTCTGCTGTTCACATAGTCACACATGACAGGAATTGATTCTTCTTTATAGCTGAATGCATTCTAACCAGTATGTAGGAGTCTTCCAGGCAAAATCATTAGGAAGACATGAAATAGGTGAGGGAAAAGTGCATACAACAATATACATGAGCCAGTGACACAAGCTAAGTCCTATCTCATGACAGCAGCAGACAAGGTCAGCTAGCTGAAGAAGCACTGAGAATCTGAGGCAGGGGATGAGTGCATTCCATCTTCAGGAGGAGGAGAAGGAGGAGGAAGTGGAAGGAGAGGAAAAGGGGGAGGAAGAAGAGGAGGAAGAGGAGGAATCTATAGAAACATGGCAGGCCCTTGTATCTGAACTTGGTTTCTGAAGTTTCAATATTCATGGTTAACCACAGTCTAAAGATATTTCATGGAAAATTCCAAAAATAAACAATTTGTGTGAGTTTTAAACTGTGTGCTGTGATGAAATCTCACAGCATCCCACTCTGTCCCACCCAGGATGTGAGTCACGCCTTTGTCCAGCATATCCACTCTGACTCTGCCACCTGCACCTGTTAGTCACTTGGAGGAAGGGGGGGGAGCTCAAGTCCCCGCCTCCTCACTGTTTTTGGTCTTACTGGTTATCCACCAAATAAGGACATTGAGAATGATTCTAAAAAGGAAATGGAAGTTTCCAAATGCCATAGCAACACGCAGCCTTCCTCACAAATGCCAAGAGAGGCAGTGTCTGCTACCTTCCTGAATGCTGCTCATGATTGCTTTGGCTGTGACGTTCAACACATCCTCAGGCACTTAGCAGACTACTAAGCTGCCCCAGAGTGTACAACCTGTCAGTGCAACCATGGGAGGTGACACTTCTACCTGGGGTTGGAGGTGAGAGCCTGGTTGTCCCTCTAATAGGCTCAGTGCATTAAGCTGATGTCCAATCCTGCCTGCGGAGACTGAGCCAAAGGCTCTCTACAGCAGGGCTAATTTTAAACGCTGGGATACAAACCCTGGTGGAATGATTCCTTCTGACCTTGGAGAGTCAACATTCGGGCAACTGGGGAGCAACTTGGACCAAACTGTAAGCAAAAAAGGAATTGCCTGAGGAATCAACCAGACCTTCCTCAGCTTACAGTGTGCTTATGTCCTACCCTATAAAATCATTGTAAACAAAATAATATCCTAAGCCCCAAAACGCACCATTTAAGGTACCTAGCCTAGAAAACATTCTAGCTTAGACACTTAATCCTGCAGCACTAAGATCACGGGGCTGACCAGGAACTTGGTTTGCTGCCATGGCTCAGCATTACAAGAGAAACCCGGAGCACTCCCAAACCATAATTCTAAGGATGCTTCTTATTAAATGCATACTGCCTTCCTACCATAATAAAGTTAAAAAAGAAATCATTAGGTAGAACCATTAAGCCAGACTATCTGTATCGACACTTGGTTTCTTGTGGTCCCTAAAAGAAAGGCAGCCACATATGAAAGCTTGAATGGTTGTCAACAGTTCTTGTCACTCTGGGCTAAAATCCCCATCCCCTAGCAGGACTCTCATGAGTCTCTAGAACATTGAGGAACAGGTATATGATGTAGTCAAAAGTCATGCTACTGTCTTAAGTATACGTAACAGAGACACCACACTTGCCCCTGCATGGTCTTCCAGAAAAAAATACTTTCCAATTTACATAAGGCCCTGAGCATGTATAGCTATGGACTGCTAAACAATGTCCCGGTGACCACCAGAGTGAAGCAGGACAGGCATGCAGGCTGGCAGGCAGGCAGGCGCGTATGTGCATGTGCACCATCACCCTCTAAGCAATTCTGTTCCAGACACATCCCTCTATGTTCTAGAATGTCCAGCTGGGCCATGATTTCCTTACTGCCTTCTTCCAGGTGTTTCCCCACCCAGTTTTTAAAAGTGCTGGGGAATTGAACCCAGAGCTTCATGCAGTCTAGGCAAGGACTCTATCAACGGAGCTATAGCTCCAACCCCACAGTCAGAATCCTTAACAAAGCCGACATTCCTATTAGAGCAGGCAGTGACTAAGAATCCACTCCTAACCACTCACACAGGACGGCTCAGTTCTCCCAGCATTTGCATGTGACCAGGAGTGTGAAGGGTTCTCTACCCAGCATGTTTGTCACAAATCCAACTCTCAGACTACAGATTTGTTTCCTGAGGTTGTTATTGTGTGTCTGTTCTGCTGGCACCATCCCTGGAGTCCTGATTCCCTAAAGGAAAGTGGGTGTCCAGCAGACCAGTTTTCAGGATTTAGGCACAGGGAGCTCATCCTATTAGTTAGCAAAGGGAACTGTGCACTAGTAGCCAGGTCTCACACCTACAAGCAGACCCTTCCTAGCCACATGGGTGAATCCCAGATCCCAAGACGGATAATCATCTTGCCACAGCTTGACCTTATTGGACCTGTGGCTGGTCCAATCTGATGTGAGGCTGTGATGCTCAAGCTTGCGGGCCACCTGTGGCATTCCTGGACAGATTGTTAACAGACAGTAAAGTTTCTCAGAGGTGGGGATGGGGCGGGGCTTGAAAGAAGGTTGGGGTCAGCCCCCTGGGAATACAAATGAGGAACAAAACGAGGTTAAGTCTAGTGTTGAAAATCTTTCTCCTTTGCCATATACTCCTAGCTTTGTATGTGCATGTTTGTATGTGTGTGCTGTATCCATGTATGAACACACATATGCATGTAGAGGTCAGAAGTTGACTTTGAGCGTCTTTATCACCCTTGACCTTATTATCTAAGAAGGAGTCACTTACAGACCCTGGAGCTCACTGGTTTGACTAGACTGACTAACCAGTATATCCCATGGATCCTCCTGTTTCTACTCCAACTCCACTCTCTACCTCTAGTGCTGTATTACAGATGAACATTGCCATGCCCAATTTCTACATGGGTACTTGGGATCTGAACTCCAGACTCTCGTGCTGTATTACAGATGAACATTGCCATGCCCAATTTCTACATGGGTACTTGGGATCTGAACTCCAGACTCTCATGCTTGAGCAGCAGGTAATTTACTCACTGAGCTGCTTCCCTAACCTTAGAAGGGATTTTGATGCTGGGCTGGGCCCTAACCATGGCCCTCAGCATGACCCACAAGTCTGGAAGGAAGGGAACCGACACATAGTCCAGAGGAGAGGCCTTGTTGAGGCAGTAGCCTGGCTTGACTACCTGGGCCTGGTGATGTCAAGGAGAAAGGCTGGGTGGTCAGCCATGAGGAACAAGGTGTCAAAAAGAACAGGGATTCTATCCAGGTCAGTCTATCCTGAACAACAAGGAGCCCCCAGGAGGTGGCTTGGCACTTGATGTGAGAAGACCTCCCAGATGCTTAAGGGGTGAAGACCAGAGAAGGACAAAACTTGCTTGTCTTGGACTTAGCTATTCTGGCTTCACTGCCATTTCAGGGGACAATGATGCAGACCAGCAATGGAACCAAAGGCATTAGACTGAGCAGACACTCTTGAAGGGCAAGGAATATTCACTCCAAAGGCACTGGACATGGGCTAAGGACACTCAGCAGGTTACACTCAATCCCGGAGGGAGGATATTTCTTATGTTGATGTGGAGGTCCAAGCTGTGTGTCCTATCCACTAGACCACACCCAGAACCTCCACTTTCACCCTTGTACAAGAGAGAAACAGACATGCATTGCTCCCATTTCACTGCAGAGAACTTCCTGAATATTCTATGTCATGTGGAAAACAGGAAAACGATACGCTGCCCTCCCATCAGAGTTCACCTCCAAGTTTGTGAGCATGGATTTGCATCAGAACTACCAAAGGAAAAAAAAAAAACCACTCCATTTCCAGGTAACTTTCTATTGCCTTTATAAAATGCAGATTGAGAAGAAGGAACTGTCTTTGCCCCCATGAGGATGTTTCAAAGACTGCTATGATTGGTCCAGAGCCACAGGGCAGACAGCCTCTCCTTTCCCATCATCACTGAGCAGTGTATCTGCTTTCACTCAGCTCCATGCATCTCAGACCCGGAGCTGTTATCTTTGCTCTTTTGTAGTCACCTCAGCAGTGAACAAAGTGGTTCGTGCACAGCAAAGCTTGCATAAATGTTTATTAGATGAATGGAACCAGCTACAAAGGTAATTTTTTTCAATATTCAAAGTACAATGGATCCTTGCAGATTCCCCGTAGGGACAATTATTGAATCATTTGAAGATATATAGATCAGAAATACAGGCGGTAGTGGCCTTTCTTCTTTCAGAACATATTTGTTCGGGTTTCCTCAATAATAGTATGTTTTTCTAACTTCAAAAGAACACACAAACTAGTAGGGATAGAAATAACATCAGGAAGCCAGGCAATGTGGCGTGCCTGTAATCCTGCAGTTGAAAGACTGAAGCAGGAGGAAGATGAGTTCAATGCCAGCCCAAGTGTCACAGTGAGAATCTATAGCAGTGGTTCTCAACTTGTGGGTCTCAACACATTTTAGGGGGTCAAATGAATCTTTCACAGGTGTCTCCAAAGAACATCACAAAACACAGATACTTACACTATGATTCATAACAGTAGCAAAATTACAGTTAGGAAGTAGCCATGAAAATAATTTTATGTTTGGGGGTCATCACAACTGTATTAAAGGATTGCAGCATTAGGAACATTGACAACCACTGCCCTAGGCCAAAGAGTGAAAATAAAGCAGCAGCAGCAACTTAGGTTTAGGGAAGAGCTATGTTAAGCCAAACGTTAAAGAGTAACCACACACACACACACACACACACACACACACACACACACACTAACCTGAAGCTGTCAATCACTTTCTTTTTAATCTGCCCATTTGCTGATATGGAAGTGAGGCAGGCACACTGCACAAAGACATGCAGCCATCTATCCCCAGCCATCAGATTCTGCAACCTACATTCCTATGATCTCACATAAGAAGAACACAAAGCTCCATCTGTCGTCACTATGGGCTAAGCTGTGCCTCTCCAAAACCTACTGACATCCTTCATCCCTGACATCTGTGAAGACTACCTTGTTGAAGTTCAAGTTGTCCCAGCCAGAACGGCCAACAGCAGGATGACCTTGACAATAAATGACCATGAGGCTATGGGAAAGAGAAAACGGATTCACTACTGTTGAGAGAGAGACTGCTACATCATTGTGGAAACCAGTAAAGGGGTTCCTCAAAAATCTCAAGTAGAACTACTATATGGCTAGGCTATACCATTCCTGGGCATACATCCAGAAGACTCTAAGTCAACCACCACAGAGATACTTGGGTATCTATATTTATTGCTATTCTAATCACAATAAGCAAAATGGAACCAGTCTGATCAAACAGACATATACACAAAGGAAAACACAATTTAAAAGTAAAATCTTTTTACTGGCTGGGTGTGGTGGTGCACAATTTTAATCCTACTCAGGGAGGCAGAGACAGGTGGACCTCTGGGAGTTAGAGCCAGCATGATCTACGTAATGATTTCCAGACCAGCTAGAGTTAAACAGTGAGACCCTGTCTCCAAAAAAAAAGAAAAAGAAAAAGAAAAAAGAAATAAACAAAAAAAAATTAAAATTACAACAGAGATAATGAGATGCTGGTATTGTTAGGAGCATAAAGATAGTCCACAGACCCTCTCAGTCCTGGAAAGAGACCACCACCAAACTCCTGCAGTTCACTCATTAACTAGTCCTTTCATGGTTTGTTGCATCAACTCTTAGAAAGAAAGACTAGCCTATCAAATGACTAAAACCTCCAAGAACAACACATAATCCCACAGACAGACCATGCAGAGGGTGACACTTGCATCCCAGTCATCCTTCAGAGAGAAGAGGGGAGATGTTAACAGAGCCCCCCCAGCCCCCCAGCCTACTTCCCAGCCCTTCTGTGATACCTCATTTAAACCAAATCAAACCCAAACACCACCGAGCAGGCTGGTACAGATCTGCGGTCCTAACCAACTTAGGAGGTTGAGGTAGGAGGATCAGACATTCAAGGTCAGCCTTGAACTATTTAGTGATACCCTATCTTAAAATGAAAATGGTATGAAGAGAGACAGAGACAGAGCTCAATGGCAGAGCACATGTCTAATGCATGAGGCCTTGGGTTCACTCAGTGCCCAAGACCCAATATCTCTTATATTTTTGGTTGTGAGCCTAGCCTTTAACAGCTGAGCCATCTCTCCAGCCCAAGACCCAATATCTCAAGCAAGAAACCAAAGGGGAAAAATAGACAAATCAAAATAAATAGATAGATAGATAGATAGATAGATAGATAGCTGATAGATAGATAAGATAGATAGATAGCTGATAGATAGATAGCTGATAGATAGATAAGATAGATAGATAGATAGATAGATAGATAGATAGATAGACAGATAGATAGATAGCAAGTACCCACCAGTTCCTCTGAGTGAGAAGTACAGCCCTTCCCATCTGTGATCACACAGGTCCCCACATTCACATGTCACCTACAGAGCAGACACTTCCCACTCTCTGCAAGTCTACTAAGTATTCCTTATCTTTCCACATGCCACTCAGAATTTGGAGGGGACAGCTGGCAGCCAGGGAGGGCTTTCACACTGCCAAGTCCTATTGTGGGCTGCAAAGGGGCAGGGCAAGGTACTCTGCAAAAAGGCAGGGCGGCTCTACAAGGCACTCAGAGGATGCTCTTCAGACCCCACGACCTTTGCTTCGCCTCTAGCTGCCAATGACAGAAAAAGCTCTGCTTGCCCTGATATGAAACCCCTCAAATACAAGATGAATGCATGCAGCTGAGATTTTCTGCCACCTTATTCTATGGTTCTCACTAGAGTTTAGAGTTTAGTGGTCTGATGCCCTCAGACCTCTGAGCATGCTCCACGTATACTCATGTCTTTGCAAGCATCTAGCAGAATCATGTGCCTCCTTAACAACTCTGGAAGCTTGGTAATGAGTGGATGCATGTAGAGGGAGGGATGTGTGTGTGTGTGTGTGTGTGTGTGTGTGTGTGTGTGTGTGTGTAGGCTAGGTTTCTGACTTGATAGAACTGAGGGTACATCCCCAATTGCTTCTCTCAGAAGTCCCTATCACTGAATCACTATAGTGATTCCAGACACTGCCCCTTGCCCTTTGAGGGTTTTGGTTTCCTGAAAGGGAAAGCCAGCCCTGGGGCTCAAAGAAACTCAGAAGCTCCTAGTGAATGGAAAAGCCACCTTGTCACTATTTTGCAGGTACCAAGGACCACAGAGAGTGTTATTTTAAAGACGAAACCCTACCCTAACTCACCAATACTGTGACAGTTTGACAACGATGTCAGAGATACAGGAAGGGGTATCATTAAGCCATACCATTGCAAATCCCAGGTCTTGACAGTGCCTGTCAGTGGGGCCCATCCCAGCACCTGACATCCTGTCTGATCCCAAGAAGCCCATTCAGAGAAGAAGCAAACAGCTCTGCCCAATTAAGCACAGACACCCACACACAGAGCGGGGACAGGAAAAGGTCAAAGGTCAAATCATGACGTCACTTACCCACACTACTTCTCCCTACACCCATACACTTGAATCTGCCCCCACCATCACCTCCTGCATTCCTGGCCAGTCACTTTGGAGGCCACAGGAAAGGACTCAGTTCCTCCCCCTCTCTCTGCAGACTTGTGACGTCAGGTTTGTGGGTGGGGTTTCCCCCACCCATAAGCAAGTCAGAGCTGTAGCAGCAAACACCAGCTGGATGTCCGTTCCCTTCATTCCATTCTCACAGGAAGAGCCCAGAATTGGCGGCAGGTCCTATAGGTTGAGGGCTGAGCCCCAGGACTGTCTCTACGTACAAACATACAAACTCAGCCTATCCTGCCTGCCTCTGACCCACCTGCTTTAAACCAGGGCTCTATTAAAAATAGTAATAATAATAAATAGACTATGAAATAGCTTAATAAGAGAACACACACATGACCCTGGGCTCAATCCCCAGTACCATTTTTGAAACAAACAAAACCAACATATGAATGAATGAATGAATGAATGAATGAATGAGTGAGTGAATGATTCCTGATTCTGTATCCCAGGGTGATAGAGCTCACGTGTACCCCGTCATTGGGGGGTGCAGACAACAAGGGTTGCATGCTTAAGGCCAGCCTGAGCAGGATAGGGAGAGTGTGGCTCAAAATTAATTATTTAAGCCAGGATTAGTTAATTAGCTATACCAGATTCCTGTCATCTCCTCCTCTGGTTCAATTAATTTACTTGTACAGTTCACAAAACCCTGGGAAATGCATCTACTGGTTTATCAGAAAGGATTTGTAGGGCTAGGTGACAAAGCACTTGTCTCATTTGAATGAGGCCCTAAATTTAATCCCCAACACACACACACACACACACACACACACACACACACAAAGAAATTACAAAGGACACTAATCCTTTGGGGGGTGGGGCTTGTGCCCCCATCCCTCTCTGGAAGTGCCACTCCTGCCTGATGTATTCTGCTACCCAGAAGAGTGGGGGTTTGCAGACACTTCATTAAGAAGAGTTGGTGATGAAAGCCACCGCCAATCAACTTGACCTTCAACCTTTCCCTCTTCCCAGATGCAGTGGGTTGAGCTGAGAGCCTCACCTCTCTAACCCCGCCAGTCTTTCCTGTGACTGTCCTCAGCCTGAGGCCGTGCAGGAGCCTCCAGCCTTCAGTCCATTCATTAGCTTTCAAAAGCCACTCAACACGGTGAGATCTAAGGATCTGAGGATGTGTGCCAGGAAAAAGGAAGGGAGATCAGATATCTATGATCTACACTACCCTGGCTTCCTTCGGCAGCACTCCCAAACAAGACAGGACTTGGCTCAGTCACTACTCTAGCTTGCCTACTGTCTGGAGTCCTGAGCATATATCTGGGCACAGCCACCCAGGGCTCTCTGCACACTCAGCCTGGCTCCCACCCAGGACAGTCCTCAGCTCAGAGTACTGCTCATCCCGAGAGAGACATGGCAATGATGCCACGTTGCAGCTAGTTCCCACAAGGTAAAAACAATGTGAAGTTTCTGTGGCAGAGTGTAGCTTAATGGTTGTTCACCTGACTAACACAGACAAGGCTCTATCCCTGGGGGGGGCTTAGCTGGGAGTGCTAGCACAGGCCTTTAATCCCAGCATTCAGGAGGCAGAGGCAGGTGGATCTCTGAGTTCAAGGCCAACCTGGTCTACAGACCCGATCGAGTTCTACACACAGAAAAACCCTGTCCTGAAAAACTGAGAGAGACAGACAGAGAGACAGGCAGGAGGGAGGGAGGGAGAGAGAGAGAGAGAGAGAGAGAGAGAGAGAGAGAGAGAGAGAGAGAGAGAGAGAGAGAGAGAGAGAGAGAGACAGAGAGAGAGAGAGACAGAGAGAGAGAGAGACAGAGACAGACAGAGACAGAGACAGACAGAGACAGAGACAGACAGAGACAGAGACAGACAGAGACAGAGACAGAGAGAGACAGAGAGACCCTGTCCTCACCTCTCCAGGAAATTTTTATCAGTATGCCATGGATACATACGTGTTCCACTTGCTTTTTGTCCACTGAATACAGGTTAGTTTTTTAACTGCCCACTGAAGCAAGAATCAAAATACATGTATATGCAGAACTTGATCGTTCTGCTACAGATTAATGCTGAGCATGTGTTGACTCTTGACCTGTGACCTCAAGAACCTGGGCTTTGCAGACTCCTGAGTAGGTCTCAGAAGCCTACTGAGGTAAAAGCTGTCCTACTCAGTCACCCAGAAACAATTGAGAAGAAAAAAAAAACAGTTCCCAGGTAAACTCTGGAGATCTAGAAGAGAGTAATGCTAACCCTGCAGGATGCTGAGCTATGTCCTGCCCCACTCAGGGATCCAAGAGCAGGGAAGGGGGAGCCTGTCCAGAGAACTCATTCTGGTGAAATACATGGGGAACATTTCAGCTCCTCCCTGTTCCTGTTAACAAACAGGTAGGTTAGCAGGCTCAGGACAAAATCAAAGACAGAACCGTTCTGTTGTGAATAAGAAACACATAACCAGGGCTCCTCTGCCCACAGCTCCGCAGAGCCCTGCCACGTGGCCCAGCTTGGGGAAGATGGCAAGGTCGGCACAACCTTCCCAGTCATGATCCTTCCTGTGCATCCTGACTCAGACTTTGCCAGAAGCAAATGGGCACCTGCCAGGGATCTGAGCCATGACCTGGAATTTTCTGAGCCATGACCTGGAATTTTCCGTGGCCTAAAATGGAAGAACAATGGCTAGAAAGACCCATAACACCCAGAACTGTGTTCTGCAGGTAGCAGATGCTTAATAACTATTTGTGGGTAAGGATAAGTCAACTTTTCATGAGCAAAGAGCCAGTGGGGGTGGGGCTTGACTGCTCACTTGCCACTTCTCTGATACTCTGGTGGAGGGATGGAGAGTCATCATTGCACCTTCAGCCCAGGGCCTCATGAGGCAGCTCTGGGATGCACTTTGAGAAGCACCTGAGTATGATGGAGCTTGGTCTGGTTAATGCTTGGGGTCTCTTCTGTAACCATAAACATGACCATGACTGATAACTGATGGAGTCCAGGCATGAAAGCCATCTGTAACCAACAGCCTAATATGACTCAGAGCACGAAGCTAATCTCCATGAATAAAGAACCCCTTGACTTATGTTCTCCACAAAAGGAGAAGAGCCAGGTCTTGCAAGAAAAAAACGAACATGGGGTCTTCCACTGGCTTGGTTCTGGGTGGCCACAATCATTTGCTTGGCTTTTGGAAAGATGGTTGGTTAAGCTCATCCTTTCCCTGAGCACTTCTTTCCAGTAACACTCATGATAACTATTAAAGTCTCTTCTTAAACTTCAACTCAGCCTCCTACCAGCTCATTCTCAAATCCTTTTCTGCAGCAAAGTCAAGAAGCCTGGCTTCACTCATGTGGACAAGAACTCTGCAGTGTGAAGCTGACACTTAACCATCCCTCAACTGTGCTCCGCATTCAGCTCTTCCCAGAAAACACACCAGCCAGGCTCTGCCACAGCTCAGAGGACCAGTATCCAACCCCTCAGAATGACGGCTATTGTGACTGTCCCACATACTGGGTGTAACAGGGACCATGAATCGTGAAAGTTTGTTAGTGCCCTAGGCAGGTCTCAGAGAATCAAGACGACGTTTCAAAATCCTCAACAAACAGGTTTGAGTTCCAGCCTTGCTAGTGTCTGGAACACCTGGTATCCTGGATTGCTTTTAGGCTGTGATAAAACACTCACTGAAAGCAATGTGGGGAGGAAAGGGTTAGTTCCTTTCTAACCACATCACAGTTCATCTCTGAGGGAAGTCTGGATAGGAACCCAAGCAGAAACCTGGCTCTGCTATGTTTCTAAGCCTCCCAGGATCACCAGCCTTGGAGTGACACTAAACTAACCACAGTGAACTGGGCCCTCCTATATCAATCAGTAGTCAAAATGCCTACAGGCTAATCTAATAGAGGCAATTTCTCAAATGTGGTTCGGTCTTCCCAGGTGACTCTAGTTTGTGTCTGGGTAACACAAAACCAAACAGCACTGAAAGCCAAATACAGGTGCTGCTCAGTGCCTCCCGACCTGGTCTCCTTAACAAAGTGACTACAGGTAGTAGATTAGCAGGAGATAGGACAGCTTCATTTACATGTGTAGGGACCCAAGAGCTTCAGAAGTACCACACCTTTCCCCATAGGCAGAGGGGGGCATGTGACATCCTCCATAGAGCCAAAATGTAGCATCTCCTGTCACTTCTGGGCTCCATGGATATTTTGCTTCATGTTATTGTCAAACCTTAGGGTTTGGGAGCAGAACCAGGCTCTGAGAAGCCAAGCACACAGAATTACAAGCTCTGCCAACCCAACCCTTGGTCAAGGTACACAGGAACATTTATTTATTTGTTTGTTCGTTTGTTTATTATTGATTGATTGATTGATTGATTGATAAGGAAGATCCTCCCACCCCTGATCTGGTCTTGGCCACTACATTTCCCCAGCAGGAAACCTGGCCTGTTTCATTTCCAAAGGCTGGAATTTGAACAAACTCAAATTCATACTGAATCACTGGCTCACAACTAGCATAGGGAATCGACAAACAGGTAACTCAACCCAGCACCCAGTTCCCGTCCTCCTCATCTTTCCTGGGCCATCTTCAGTCTAGCTTGCTCTTCTTCATCATCAGAAAGCAACTGATGGGGCTGGAGATGTGGCTGAGTGGGTGGAGTGCTTGTCTAGCAAATGGCTTACACATGAGCCAGGCTGCATACATAAGCCAGTTGTAAGGTGTGCATGCACACATACATACACACACACACACACACACACACACACACACACACACACAGAGTCCCAGTATTCGGAGGCAAAAGCAAGAGCATCGGAAGTTCGAAGTCATCCTTGGCTACATAGGGAGTAATATGAAACCTAGGCTCAGGAGACCTTGCCACAAAAAGAGCAACCCATCAGAGCAATACACTCCAACATCCCTCACTCCTTACGTGCCATCTCAGAGCTCACAGTAAGCCAACCAGTGCACAGGGGCTGCAAGATGTCATCTGGTGGAGAGGACCTGTCTTTTCACTAACAGCACCACAGGCAAGCAATTAAGCACCGCAGATGGGAAAGGTTTCAGGAGCGTGGAAAGCTGCAAAGCACAGTGACCCACAACACCACCCAGCACGCATCATTAACCGCATCCCTGAATAAGCATCTCCAGCCTGGCTCTCCAGACCCCAGAAAGCAGAATGGAAAACCCCCGCAGGGCTTTGCCTAGAGATTTTGTATGACCCTGAGACATTATCGCCATTTTTTTTTTTTTTTTTTTTTTTTTTTTTTTTTTGGCTAGGCAGTACCCTGAACCTAATCTGTCCGTCACAGGAACCACAGATCAGTTTAAATGAAGCAAAATTTAAATTTCAATAATTTAAACGAACTAAAAAAAATTAAGTTTCAATGAACTAAAACTTAATTCCAGTTCATCATTTGTGCTAACTACAATTGAGGGAGCTGGGGAAGGGGAACCCCTTTCCTAGACAGAAGAGCTATTCATCATCATAGGAGCAGCCACTGTATCCTGCTGCCCTGGGTCCCGCAGCCCTACCTCGGGACTGAGGTCTTTTATTTCTCAGAAGGTATCCATCCACTTGGTGTTATGGCCAGCCACTCTTGTTTTAGTAAAATGAAAAACTAGAACATTCCATGAGATATCACATGTCAGTGGAAGAAGGGTATCACGTCATGAAACCTAGATTCCTCCTTGCTCATCTATTAGATATATGTATCCTATAGATCATATACGGGTGTATCTATAACATAAACTCGCTCCCTACAGCAGCATGCTGTTTGTCTCCAGGTGTCTGAGTAAGCTCACGCTTACTCATTTCCCCCTTTCCATATGACTGATCCTGAGCAGATGAGACACAGCCTGCTCCGAACAGGAGTCCTGCTCCGCAAGTAGTTTTCCAAAGGCTACCCCTAGAACCTATGTCCTCTGGGCACAGACCAGGCAACTGGACAGCTTCATATACCCATCAGGGCTCCCCTGCCCACAGACGAGAGGTGGACAGTCATACCTCAGCTAAGTCCATGCCTGTTCTGGGGCCTGTGAGGTCAGACTCTTTGTATGAACAGCAGAGCAAAGGCTTCTCATAAGGACGAAGGAAGGACTAAGAGGTACCCATAAATCACTCCTGATCCCCTAGACCACAAGGTCTTCCCTTGCCAATTATGGTTCTGAAGTACTGCAGTATGTGCACATGTGTGTGTGTGTGTGTGTGTGCGCACGCACCAGAAGCCCTCACTATGCTAGCTGATTCTGCAACTACACAAACAGGCCACCATATTCACGCATATAGTCAAACCAAATTCTGAGTGGTTTGCTGTGTGTGTGTGTGTGTTTTTTTTTACATGAGATTTGTGTTTAAACCAATAGACTGAGTAAAACAGACTCCCTGAACCTGTGGGTAGCCCATGTCCAATCCTCAACTTAAAACATCAAAGAAACGCTGACCTGAGAAGAGTTCTGTCCACCCATGGACCAGCAGGGCAATTCTTCCCTAGATCTAGCCCGGTGCTTCTCAGTCTGAGGGTTGCAACTTCTTTGGGGAGTCATTATCGGATATCCTGCATATCAGATATTTATATGACAATTCATAACAGTAGCAAAATTACAACAGTGAAGTAGCAACGAAGTGATTTTATGGTTGGAGGTCACCACTACATGAGGAGCTGTATTAAAGGGTCACAGTGTTAGGAAGGTTGAGAGCCACTGCTCCAGCCCATTCCACTCCAGAGACTGCTCAATTTGACTCAGTTTCCCTGGAGAACCCAAGTTTCCTCAACTTTTCCCCCCCATCATTCAGTGCTCTCTCAAATGCCTCCTCTTCTTGGTGACCATCCCTGATTTCCTCTGCCAGAAACAAGGGTTCTCTCTTCTGGGGTCATTCGGGTCGTATATTGCTTGTGTTACTTCTGTGCATGCATACCTGCATGCTTGTGTGTGTGCATGTACACTGGCTGGTTTTGTGTGTCAACGTGACACAAGCTGGAATTATCACAGACAAAGGAGCCTCCCTTGAGGAAATGCCTCCATGAGATCCAGCTGTAAGGCATTTTCTCAATTAGTGATCAAGGGGGTAGGGCCCCTTGTGGGTGATGCCATCCCTGGGCTGGTAGTCCTGGGTTCTATAAGAAAGCAAGCTGAGCAAGCCAGGGGAAGCAAGCCAGTAAGCAGCATTCCTCCATGGTTTCTACATCCACTCCTGCCACCAAGTTCCCACCCTGTGTGAGTTCCTGTCCAGACTTCTTTGGTGATGAACAGCAATGTGGAAGTATAAGCTGAATAAACCCATTCCTCCCCAACTTGCTTCTTGGTCATGATGTTTGTGCAGGAATAGAAACCCTGACGAAGACAGCATGCCTGCATGCTTATATGTACATATACTTGCATGCTTATGTGTGTGCATGCCTGCATGCTTGTGTGTGCACATGCCTGCGTGTACACATGTGTGATACAGATGATTGAACCAGGCCATCAGGCATGCTAAGCAAGCAGTTTATCACCAACTATACCTCCAGCCCTATGTCACATTTTCACAAACATTATTGCCGTTAGCTAAGCCTCTATGTCAATTTTAAACCCTATCCTTCAAAGCTTGGTCCATGAATCAGCAGCATCAGTCTCCATGACAGATGCTAGAGACACAGAATCTCAGGCTACCTCAGACCTGTGAAGCTAGAATCCACAGGGAACCCCTTTGTACAGTAAAATATGAGGCTCATGGCATGTGCCACTTACAAGTGAGTGGTTCTGGGCTCCAAGAAACTTTTAAAAAAATCCATACCTTCATCTCCCTCCTAGAAGACAGAAATGGCTGGTGTAAGGGATATCAGGATGTCTGGAACCTTCCTAGATTGCCTTACTAGGCTTGAGAACCACCCTAGAGGAATCCCTTGCTTTAGAAGAGGAATAGAGGCCAGGAAGGTTATTAGACCTCTATGAGGTCACACAGGATCAGAAGACAATTTCTCCTACCTAGGTTACCTGACTTACTAAAAATGCTTTAAGGAATGAGGAAAAGACCCAGTTAAAATGAAACCTAGAATCATAAGTCCAAGGCCAGCTTGAGAAAATTAATAAGACCTTATCTCAAAATAAAAAAGGGTTGGGGGAGGCAGAGTGGTCTTTGGCTACAGAGTTAAAATGCCTATCAAACATGTAAATAGCCCAGAGTTCAAATTCCAGTAACACACACGTACAATGCACATACACACACATGTATGCAACACATGCATACATGTGTGCATATACAGATACACGTGCACTCCTGCACATATGCACACCCCCACACATACACGCACGTACATGGAACCCCTGGGTCACCCAATACCCAGCTGGAATGTGTCACTATCACCACCCCAAATATCTCATAGGTCAAGAAGAATCATCAGAGTTCACTAACATTAAAAGAATGACTCCATTTAAGCTGGATCATAGGAAGTCTGGTCATGTATAATAACCATGAAACGTTGAAACGATGTGAAAAATAAGTCCCGGGGAAAGATGAGTGCCACCCCTTGTGTAGGGTGACCCAAATGTGACCTGTGTAGCAGCAGATGAGCTGCCATTGGCTCCTTGGCTCTCTGCTGAGCCTTGTGACTCACTGTTATGTAACTTTTTTGGAAGCTACGAGGCAATACTGTGCCTTCTGTGGGTGGCCATATGGCCTGGGTTTTCATCTCAGTTAGGAGAAGGCAAAAGAAAGAGAGGAGAGGGGAGGGAGAGAGAGAGAGAGAGAGAGAGAGAGAGAGAGAGAGAGAGAGAGAG
>JADRCD010217712.1:50060-67422 GCA_019843815.1 Montemys delectorum | reverse complement strand
GCGGACTTTATTGTCCCCTCTTACCTGGGGAACTTACCAGCGCGCTGCCCTGACTGCAGAAGTTCTGAGTCTTCTCAGGGTTCCTGTATGGGCCCCCACTATGTCGCGTCCAACCTTGACCAGCAAGGAAGATGCAACACGCTCGGACTCTTCTTCAGCAGTTTACTCAGGAACCTTTAACAATCTTCTGACTCCGAGGGAAGTGCCCCAGCCCCTTAAATGCCCTATGCTGAGCCAATCATGCTAAGCCACGTCGAGGGTGCAGATAGGCTGTCATACACAGAAGCAAACCAGGCCAGCAGGCTCCGCCAAATAAGGAGTTGTTTACCACTCCAGCACCCCAGCAAGGAGCAGAAGCCGGCACCCTCAAGCGGCTCTCCACATCTACTTCCTTTTTTAGATCTTGGATGGTTTTGTTCATTTCTTTTGTCTGTTTGATTGTGTTTTCCTGTAGTTCTTTAAGGGATTTTTGTGTTTCCTCTTTAAGGGCTTCTAACTGTTTACCTGTGTTCTCCTGTATTTCTTTGAGGGAGTTATGTATGTCCTTCTTCAAGTCCTCTATCATCATCATGAGAAGTGATTTTAGATCTGAATCTTGCTTTTCCAGTGTGATGGTGTGTCCAGGACTTGCTATGGTGAGAGAACTGGGTTCTGATGATGCCAAGTAACCTTGGTTTCTGTTGCTTATTTTCTTACACTTGCCACCTGCCATCTGGTTCTCTCTAATGCTACCTGCCCTGGCTAAATCTGACTGGTGCCTGTCCTTTTTGTCATCCTGGTTGTGTCAGCCCTCCTCAGAGTCAAGCTGTCCCTGTGATCCTGTGATTCTGGGATCCTGTGATCCTGGACCCATTAGAGCGCCTGGGAGTAGAGCTTCTTCTGGGTATTGGGACTCGCCAGAGTTTTTGCCCAAGGTCTGCTCAGGGCACCAGCCCAGACAGACTGGAAGGAACCAGTGCCACTGGTCTGGCAGGGTTCCTGTGTGCCTGGGTCCCACTGGTCTGGTCCCAGTTACTCCTGGTGTTGGGACAGATGTGTCCTCCTCACCTCTGATCCTATGATCCTGTGCATGCCTGAGAGTGGAGCTTCCTTTGGATGCTGTGGGACTGGCTGCAAAATTTGCACCCAGGGTCTGCTTAGGGCACCTGCCCAGACAGAGCAGAGGCAACCCATGCCACTGGGCTGGTGGAGTTCCTGCCTGCCTGGGTCCCACTGGTCCCAGTTACTCCTGTGCTTGGCTTTTTAATGTATCTCTTAATGCAGGTATTTCTGATCTGTTCTCTGTTTGTAATCACTTGCAGGAAACATCGTTTTGGTTGTGAGCCTAACCCTTTGCAGCTGAGGCATCTCTCTCGCATGGGACTGACATTAAAATATAATGTCAGTGTATTTCTTCTGCTTAAGTAATATTTTAGTGTGTTTACAGCACAAAGATTTCTCATCCACTTTCCCAGCTATTGCAGCTCAGCTTTAGTGGTTTATCTGTTGTGATCAGTGGATACCTTTGCTCAAAATTATCATACTCAAAGTTATCACTCTAGATGATGCATGTTGTATGGATTTTGACAAATGAATTTGTTTTCACCATTATGGTATCCTATAGACTAGTTCTAAGCCATGCTCACCTATTCATTTTTTTTTTTTTTTACTTTTTGTTTTGATTTTGTGATATTGGGATCATTCTCAGGACTTTGCTTATGCTAGGAAGGGCCCTACCAGTGAGCTATCCCTAAAGTTGTTTTGTTTTCTTGTTTAAAAACTGTTATACGATCTGCTTTTTGAAATACAGATACATTTATTGTTAATTGTTTTTCTGAAATATAGCTCGAAACAAACACATTAATACTCTCTAAAGATTGTTGTAGACCTTATGGCAGGCACTTTGGGCCATATTACATTTTGAATAGTTCTTTGAACTGTTTCTCTTAAAGTTGTTTTTGTTTTGTTTTGTAAAATTTTGCCATTGTCTCTGCATACTGTTTAGTTATAAAGCATCGTATAGATATATTCCCTGAAGGTGAATGGATGCTGTGCATAACCATTATTAGTATGATCTTTTGGCACTGATTTTGCAGGAATACACAATGGATATTTTTAGTATTCCCTGCTCAGAGGCAAAGAGATTCACTATACCAAGAAAAACCACCTCATGCTATCTGCCTGAAGCCTTTCCTTAAGCTGCATCCTACCAAGAACTTCAGCCTCTAGGCTCCTAAAGCAGTTGTGGTTTATGCTTCTCCGTTATATGTAGACTTTCGTGGATGTCTGTCACTGTGCCCCAGTGCACAGTGGTCTGTTAGCAGTGTCCTAAGTTTCTTTAAGGTTCCTGGAAGTTGATAAGTCTCCATTCCTCACTCAGGCATCTTTCTTGACTCTGCCCACCCACCCTGCTCATATGCAGGGTCTCATGTGCATGTAGAACATCTCATTTAACTCATGTGTCATTCTACTGCTGTTCTTAATTGTTTTCCAGGTTATCAGCTTTGTCTTTTATAAATGTATATGTGATCTCACTAAAGTATAAAGACCCACCGAGTCATTATTTAGAATGTGTTCTCTCATCTGTAGTTGTAAACTTGTGGAAATAATACAGAATATTTATAGAATACAATTCAAGTATATGCTCTATATCTGTGTATAAATATTATAGATAAAAATGTGAGCTTAATTTGGAAAGCAATAAAAAGCTATACTTCACCTTGCTAAAATGAAGGCAAATGAAGTTGAGTTTCTTTTATCAGTATATTTAAGTAACCAAAGTATTTCACTAGTCAACGCCCTGAGACATCCAGGCTGTGCTTCTACTGTTAGTAAGGTACTGCATGCTTTTATAGTGAAATAATAGTTTGTGTAGATAAAATTTTGTACTATGTGTTGCTTCAAGTCTGCTTTGTGTATGCCAGGTACTATTAACATAGAAATTATTGGGTATTTAAACAACACTTCAAGAATGGAGAGAAAATATTGAATTCAGCAGGCCCTGAAGTATTAACATGGCAAGTTTTCTCTCCAAACACTGAGCAGTTTATTGCTAACAAAATGGCTGGGCTAGAAAGGAAAGGAATTTAAGTCTAAGCAGTTCAGCTTATCTAGTGACTTTTGAACTGTACATTTTCCTTTAAATATGATCTTCTTTAATTTTAGCAAGATGAGTATCATATGGTTCATCTAGTCTGTGCTTCTCGGAGTCCTCCCAGTTCTCCAAAATCCAGTACCGATAGAGGAAGTCATGAAGCACCAGCATCCAGCACCAATTCTGTAAGTGATCTTGAGGGGAGTAAACATAGAACTTTTCTGATTCTCTTTCTGCTCTGAAAACTAAATTGAGGGCTGGAGTATAGTTCTACAGTACAACACTTGCCTAACATATGTGAGGCTGTGTATTCAGCCCTTACCACAACAAAGAACAAATACAAAAACAAAACAAACTACACTGAATAAAAAACCAGAACACTTGGTGTTTGTAGACTTATTTTGTTTCTGATCATCATTTGATTTCTTTTCTTTTCTTTTTTTTTTTGGTAGAGGGTCTCATGTAACTTTGGCTGGTCTTAAATTCATTTTATAGCTGAGGCTGGCCTTGAGCTGCTGAGCCACCTGCTTCTACTTCCCAATTCCTAGATCAGAGGCTGTGCCACCACACTCAATGAGTTAGCTTGGAAAAGTTAGGATATGATGTTTAATATTTGTTTAGATACACAATGGTGCTTTGAAGCCTGTGTTTACTATAAGTTATAATTTGATGAATAGGCAGGTCAACAATGAAGCCAACCTTTACAGATTTAATTACTAAAATATTCTGGAAATAGAATATTGATGTAGACATATAATATAGATCTTTAGGCTAGTAAAGTTTTAGAAATATTAAGATATAAATATATATATATATATATTTATTCAAAATGATTTAACTTACTTAAATCTAAGTGACCTAAATTTTCTTAGATTACTTAGCAAAAATCCTAGAGGCTTTTGTTGTTGTTGTTTTGTTTGTTTGCTTTTTAATTACTAGATTTAGGCATTTACAATGAACAGAGGAGGAGAATTACTTAATATATTTACCTTTTACATAATTAAATATTCATTTTTGCCCAGAATTGTTTTGGAACCTTTGAGGAGTTGAGTTCTGAGGGTGAGAGGATCTAGGTTGATGGAAGCATTCTTTTTTATACTTAATGGCTAGGTGGGGAACTTTGGTTGTGCTAAAGAGATTTCCTCTGTTAAGATCCAATCAAAATGTCAAGGCAGAGGTGATCAATAGGGTAAACTAGCTGAGAGATCTTTTAATATATTCTATGTATCTAACCCTTTAAGAAACAAGATTCTGAAATTGCCATATTTACTCAGTATGTCTTCTATGGAACCAGCCATGGAAATTGAGCTTCTATTAAGTTGAATATGAATTTTTCCTACCTTGGCATGAGAAAGGACAAATTCTGGACTAGCACTGCATATTTTTATGTAGTTTTTGACATAGTGTGTTCCAATTTTTGTTGACTGAACAAGTGATTTCTTGGCCATATTTTATGTCATAAGCATGTATACTTTTTTCAGTATTATGAAAATATAAAAAGTATCAAAGTAAAGTATAATTTCCCCTAAAATTTCATGGTACAAAATTTCAAAGAGATCTGAAATAATAAATATAATCATAGAACAATTGCCTAATAAGTTTAGAAGTAATTATTTTTAGAGACACTGGCTGTGTTGAAATATAGCAAGGCTTTTCTATTAATCATGCTAATGAATGTTATCTTAATGTTTGGTTTAATTTAATGCTTAATTTTTTTTAGAAAAAGCCTTAGTTATAAGACTCCTTAAAAAAGTATTAGGCATCTGTTTTTCATGAAGTAATTTCTCTAAAAATGTTCTATTATTTGGCAAGAGACCTCTGTGCTTGGGACTTTTTACTGGACAGAACATAGGAAGATTGAAGTGCTAAAAGACACTCTGCCTATCAGGAGGAGTTATAATTGACTTAACAAGCTTAGAAGGACTTAAAAACAACACTGTATCTAATATTTCAAGATGAGAGTGCTACAGTTTAACCAGAATGTGATCATGTTTTAAATATATAAAACACTTGAAAAAAAACAAATTTCCAACAGTTACTCATTGAATTTTTCAAAGTTGTACTTACTGAATCATTTTATCATTGCCTAAGCACTAAAATCCTGATTGGTATCTTGTTGGCTTGTAGAAACAAAATTGTGGCATTTATAAAGTGAAAGAAGTTAAAAACAGTCTGAAAATCTAGGGCAACCTTGTTTTTTCTAGAGGGTGGGGGTGGGGGGAAAGAGACCTTAAAAGGCTTGTTGACATTGTGCTCCTCGTTAGTGGTGGGCATAGCAGGGAGTTCCTCACTGCTGGACAGGGTTACAGACATGTTGTTACAAGATATCTGGCATAGAGTAACAGTTCAAAGGACTAGAAACTGGTGGCATTAGTAACACTTTTTACGTGTTAGGCATTGTAAAAGGAGCTTTGGTGCTATAGTTTAATCTGCATAGTTTTGTATTTTTTTTTTTTTTTGTAAATTGTTATACAGTTTTCTAACTGATAAATGCAATACTATTACGATCTTGGCTTTCTGACCTTAGTCTTATTAAAATAAAAGTATGTTTTATTGGATATGAGATTCAAATCAGTTTCTAAAATTCTGTTATTTTACAGAGGGGTTTTATAAATATATGTTTAGCAAGATATAATTACTTTTCTGTTTGTTTTTTTGTTTGTTTGTTTGCTTGCTTGTTTGTAGAATTCAGATCATTCGGATTCAACAACTCCATCACCCAGTCAAGAGAGTTTGTCATTCGTTTCTGGTTCTTCAGAAGGATTGAGGCAGCGTACCCTTCCACAAGCACAGACTGACCCAGGCCAGAGCCCTCAGTTTCCCTATGTCATCCAAGGGTAAGTGAAGTGTGGGTTAGGGTCAAGGTCCTCAAAAAAATGTCAATAACATTTGCTTTTCATTTTTTTATGATAGTATCTTTTTTATTATTAAAAGTACATTTGGCCGGGCATTGATGTCACATGCCTTTAATCCCAGTACTTGGGAGGCAGAGGCAGGCGGATTTCTGAGTTTGAGGCCAGCCTGGTCTACAGAGGGAGTTCCAGGACAGCCAGGGCTACACAGAGAAACCTTGTCTCGAAATACCAAAAACAAAAAAAGAAAAAAAAGTACATTTGAAATTTTTTTTACTTATTTTTCAAGTATTTTCACATGATTTATGTATATCAACAGATGTAAGAGAAATAAAACTAGGCAATTACTAAAAGTGAGAAGCTAAAAAAAAAGTAGCAACAAAACAAAGTATATAGTTGATTGTCTGAATGGACAAGTTGTTTTATTTTTTAGAAAATTTCATATATTATACAGTGAAATATTTCCCCCGTAACTCATCCCTAAGTTCTCCAACATGCGCTCTTCCCCAACTTCATGTATTTCCTTGTTTTGCTTTATGAAAAGTTCACTTAAGTCCAGTTAGTGCTTCCCATATATGCATGCACTAGAGCAGGGGAAACCTAGCAGTGGCCATATCCTCGATAAAGAGTGGCTTTCCTCAGCAGCTACCCACTGTCAGGAGCTCCTAGGGGTTTGCCTGGAGTCTTATAGTTTGGTTGCTCTTGCGTAAGTCTTGGTCATGTGCAAGTAGCACAGCTGCAGTGAGGTCGTGAGTATTATTCTTATAATTGTGTCATGTCCATAACACTGTTCTACAGCAGGCTCAAGCCTCACCCAGGCGCTCTCATCCCTTCTCCCTCTTCTTCCCAGATGTTCCCTTTAGCGTCAGTGGTGGTGTGATGTTAATATAGGTGTCCCAACTAGAGCGAGCTGTCACACTTCACTCTCAGCATTAGGACTAAATGTCCATCTCTCCATTGCCTGAATTGACTGCAACAAATTTTTCTGACCAAAGTTAATAGCAGCCCAGGACTATGGGTACAAAGATAAATATTTAGATCTCTTAATTAGGGTTGTCTGTCTTCTTTCTTCCTTTCTTCCTTCCTGCCTGCCTTCCTTCCTTTCTTTCTTTCTTTCTTTCTTTCTTTCTTTCTTTCTTTCTTTCTTTCTTTCTTTCTTTCCAGAAACAATGGTAACTCAATCTCTGGGCACAACAAATAAAATCCTAATCTAGTAAGCCATATTACATCTAATTTTTCCAGTGGTGAATCCATAAGCTGGGAGACACTAGTAGCTACATCTTGTCCTCACGCTATCCCTGTCTAAAAAAGGGTGTTTTATTTCTTGAAAGACACCATGACCAAGGCAGCTCTTATAAAGGACAATGTTTAATTGGCACTGGCTTACAATTTCAGAGGTTCAGTCCATTATTATCATGGTGGGAAACATAGCAGCACAAAGGCAGACATGGTGCTGGAGGAGCTAAGAGTTCTACGTTTTGATCTTCAGGACTGGGTTTTACAGTGGGTGGAGCTTGAGCATAGGAGACTTCAAAGCCCTCCCCCATAAAGACACATTTCCTTTAACAAGGCCACACCTATTCCAACAAGGTCACACCTCCTAATAGTACCATTCCCTATGACCAAGTATTCAAACATATGAGTCTATGAGAGCCATTTTCATTCAAACTACCACAAAAAAGCAATTTGACAGCATGATTATTTAGCAAAATAACAATAGCAAGTTCTACTTGAGGGCCTATGACCTCTCCAGCCATGGGCTTTGACCATGGACTTCCTCCTGTGGAGCAGGCCTTAACCAGTAAGAAAACAATTAGTTACCTCATAACAATCATGCCTTTATTGTGCCAATATGCATAGTTTGTCTGACAGGTGTGTATTGTACTATTCAAGGTCCAGGGCTCAGGGTTGAAAAGACCATTGGCATCTTTTACCCCAGCAGCCTGCATAACTACCTTCTGGCACTCCAAAAGTTAGCAAGCCAGGAGGGAATCTCCTGGTTACTTTGAGATTGGTTTTTTATGTCCTACAACCAGATTATTTGGTACCTTCAACAGTAGGACCTTACCATGTAGTTATAGTGGGTAACTAAGGGCAACAACAATAACTTTTTTTACAAGTTGGGTTTTGTGACAGTAGACTTGTGTATGGCATTTCATACCCCCTCCTTTGGGTCTTCTTCCCCTTCCACCCCTGACGTTCTCCACACCTCCACTCCTCTCCTTGCGTAAACCTTCCCACCCCTAGTAATCTGCTCACTACTTCTGTCTCACCTTACCCTACTCTCCCTCCGTCCTTCCTGTGTCTCCTGCTTCCCCCAAGGCTTCTTTCTACTTCCCCGGCTTCCGCCCGTGTCAAATAAAGTACACAAACTAAAAGATCTTCAGATGAAAGAGAACATGTGGCTTGTTCTTCTGGGCCTGAGTTACCTCACACTATAATTTTTTCTAGTTGCATATGTTTACCTACAAGTTTCATGTTTTAATTTTTCTTTACAACTGAGTAGTGTTCCATTGTGTGTATGTACCACAGTTTCCTTATTTATTTATCTGTTGATGGACATCTGGGTTGTTTCCATTTCCTATCTGTGCTGAGCAGCAGTAATGAATATGATGTGAAAGTGTGTCCGTGGTAGGATATGAAGTTCTTTGGGTGTAAGCCCATGAGTAATGTAGCTGGGTCATAGGGCTATTTCTACTTTTTTTGAGGGACCTCTGGACTGATTTCCAAAGTGGCTGCATTGTTTTATATTTCCACTAAGTATGAGTTCCCCTTCGACCAAATCCATGCCAGCATTTATTGTCGTACTGTGTTCCTGATGTTGGCCATTCTCACTAGGGTGAAGTGGGTTCTCAGAGTAGTTTTAATTTGTATTTCCCTTGTGTTTAAGGAAATTGAGCACTCTTATGATTCTTAGACATTTGTCTTTTCTTTTTTTGTATTTTGAGAGTTTTCTGTTTAGTTGCTTGAATAGCTGATTTTTAAAAAACTGGATGAGTTGTGATTTAACACTGTACTTTGGGGCTGTGTGCATACTACACCCAGGGCCTGAAGTGTGCTGTACAAGTTCTTTCCCATTAGTTATGCTCTTCTCTTTGCATATACCATCATAATTGTGCCAATAAAATGTCACTTGCATCTTGGCCAATTTTAATGTAGCCCTTGCCTTAAGTGTTCAGGAGCAATGATTTAATGACTTTGGAAAACTGAATACCAAAATGAAAGCTCTGCTTTCCTTTTCCAACAGCACTGTGTAGCTAGTCTGCAGTTTCCACCACCCAGCAGCTAATCCCTGTCTCTGCTGTGCTAGCTAATGGTGCTGCGTTCTGTGTCCTAACTCCCTGAAGCTTCAGGTTTTTAGATGATTCTCAGGAGCCTGCTAAACTCACCCACCATACATGGTGAACCTGACTTGCGAAATCCTGGGGTTGGTGGTTAGAGCTCCCTTTGTTCTTGTGGAAGCATGAGGAGGACGCAGAAACATGTGCTCTCTTGTAAATTGTGGTTTGCAAAGTCCTATTTACAGTTACTGATAGACTGGTTTTAGACTCATCTGTTGTGTTCTTATATTTATTTAACTTCAAAAATTCCTGACTAGTTTATTAGACACTTACTTTTATCAGGTTAGTTTCTTTGAATTAGTAACAGTTTTGTATGTTTTTATATTTGAACCAAAAACCCATCTGTGGTCCACCTCTCAGAAATAAACTTTACTGAAGTTTTTGTAATTATACTTCTGCATTTTTCTATGTATACATTTAAAATTGGAAGACCATAAATTTTCTTCTATTTTATAAACTTTTTAAAAAACATAGGTTAGAAATATTTTCAGATCTATATAATTTCACACCATTTAGTCTAGCTGGTTTTTCATTGTTTGGTTATGTTAATTTGCTTACTTCTGTATGGAGGCAAATTGTATTTTTTGTTGTTGTTGTTGTTGTTGTTGCATATTACTTCAAACTCTCAATAGTGTTCAAGACATTTTATTTTCTTGCTCACTGCTCTGTTTGTCCCCTAGAACAGCTCTGCTGAATTCAGGCTCTGGATTGAGTTTAGGTCTGTTACATGTTTTTTGTTGGTGTATCAGTGATTCCTTGGGACCTAAGTCCTAAACTCATTTAAAGCCTTGTTGCATATAACATTTTATTACCGTTTGATTAAGTAATAGTCTCATGAATTCTTAGTAGAACTGGGGTAGTGAAGTATTAACATTCCTGTGATTATAAATACTCCTACCATGACTAATTTAGGGCATACTTCTACTTTTTAAATGAAAGTATGCCACTTAGATTGGCAATGTCCTCTACCCTCAAAACCAGAGACTATCTAAGAACAGTCCCAGTGTGAGGCATGGAAACTCTCCCTTCATTATTGATCAGATGGATGTAAGAGATTTACCCCAAAATATGGGCCATTGTTATTGTCCTTACCCGTCTTTCAAATCTGAAAGTAATAGGGTACTGTTGAAGACACCACACACTTTGGACACAGGACTTTGTGGAAATGAGCTGGATCTGACCTGGAGGCCTCCTCCTGAGGACTAGCTATCATAGTATCAGAGGATCTTTGTAGTGCAAACTGCCAAGGAAAAATTGCAATCAATAGTCCTAAACAGTTTTAACGCCTTTGAACCATAACAATGATCAGAATAGCAAGCTATCTCTAAAGTGCACTTATACCTTGGGACTAACCATCAGCTGTTTAATTGGACTTAAGACTCACTCAATAGGAAGAAATTCATGCTTGGTACATCAGACCTAGCCCATTACCTGTGACTGGTGAAAACATGGACCCCAAAGGAGAACCTATTACTCTTACTTTTTTAAACCTATATATTTTCTAACTCTATTCTGACTACTTACACACACTCCCCTCTCCTCAAAGAAGCTGCTTTTTGTACCAGCTGGAGACCAGTAAAGAAATCTATAGCTAGTCACAATGCATCATGGGTTCTTATCCCCAACTGATATATCTGTAAATCTACCCCTATAATGAAGGCTCAAGAAATACTGTGCAAGATGGAGCAGAAAGATTGTAAGAGCCAGAAGACCAAGACATGTGCTTCGAGTTAGTGTCATATACACATAACAGGGAAGCTGCACCTATGAGATCTCAAAAGTCTATCACAAAGTGCCCAATCAAGCACTTGGTCCTCACAGAAACTTCATGAGCACAACCTTCCCTGGCTGTATGCTTATTAATAGTTTGGTCTTGTGAACTCATACTGGAATATTCTGTTGCTTCTTAATCTGAAACTTGTCCATATTCCTTAGCAAACCTATGTACAACATAGTGATGTTAGTCAAAACAGTGACTCTACTTCTTGGTACCAGTTTTCTGTAGTTACTTTTCTTGTTTCTCAGGTAGAAACCTGGCTAAAGCAGCATAAAAGAGTAATGATTTATTTTGGCACATGGCTATGGAGACAATATCTGTGGGTTAAAGTGGTGTCCCACATCCTGACTGCATCTGAGGTCCCCTCAGATCTGCCGTAGTTTGCTCAGGGTCCCTGGGCCTGCAGGGAGGCAGGGGACAGCAGGTACTAACTCTTTGGCACTGCAGATGCTGCTCGATGCCATGGAAAAGCTAAGAACAGAGTGTGGGCCTGCAGGCAGGCTCTGGCCTGGGAGGGGCGGGGGCAGAAGGGAAAAGAGCCGGGAAGAGAGCTCTGGCTGTTTCTCCCTGGGGTGAGAGTCCTTGGCTTGGGTTGGTGGAAGCCATGACTATTTTAAGGCCTTTATTGTAGAAAGGCAGAGAGAGAGTGGGAGAGTAGAGAAGTAGAGGCCGGCCATGCCCACGTGGGGGAAGGGAATGTGGAGAGAGTGGGAGCAAGAGGGCAAGAGAGTAAGAGAGTAGGGGTAAGAGAGGGAGGAAAGGGTGCAAACAGCCCCTTTTATAATAGGTCAGGCCTACCTGGCTATTCCAGGTAACCCTGTGGAGGAGCATATCTGGCTGTTGCCAGGTCACTGTGTGGGTGGAGTCCAGACAGAATGCCAGGAGCTTGGGGCGTTGCCCTACGTGATTGATGGCCATAGAACTATGGAGCTGGGGCCTCACCTCGTGTCAGGAGCCCCGTGATTGATGGCCATAGAACTATGGAGCTGGGGCCTCACCTCGTGTCAGGAGCCTAGTGTCTGGGAGCGTGGCAAACTTCCTTCCACTCCTTGCAATTATTTGCTGGGTCTCTGGAGTTTAAACCTAGCTTAACCAGAAAACAGGCTGCCTTTCACGGTCCCACAAATATCCATCAAGAATGAAAGGCATAGTGGTGAGGATGGTTTGTGGTGCCTGGAACTTCTGTCTGGGCAGATCGGTAAGTAGAACCTGGTTATAATTGCACCAGCTGTGCTGTTAAGGTTAAAGTGTGGCTCACTGTACCTGGGGGCAGCGTGTAGTATAGTAGCTGTCTGTGGACAGAGGTGTGGAGTCGGAAGATAGAGTAGAGGGTACAAAACTCTCCTAGTCATCTGGTTTACAGTGATGATGATCTTGATGAAGAAAGTACAGAAGCTCTGAAGAAATTGATGATATACTCCAGCCAAGACAAACAAAAAACAAAAATAAAAATGTTCCACTTCAAATCAGGTAGAAAGTAGATTAAAAAAAACAAGGCTAGAATCTAAACAAAACAAGAAAAAGTTCCCAAGACACCTGTAGAAGATATTAAAGAAAAAATACAAGCAAATTTAGAAAACGTTTCTCTTCCCAAAGTGAAAGTCAGAAAGTCAGGTTCATTTATTATGTGAATTGCTTCCAAATAACCGACCAGGAGATGTTTGTCTCTGGCAGTGGAGCAAGAATTTTTAAGAATATAGTTTTAGGTGCTGGAGAGATGTCACAATGGTTAGGAATATTTGTTGCTCCTATAGAGGACCTGGATTCAGTTCCCAACACCCACATAGTGGCTTACAACCATCTGTAACTCCACATCTAGGGGATCTGATGCCCTCTTGTGGTATCTGCAAGTACCAGCCACACCTGTAGTACACGTACATAAACACTGTATACATAAACTGATAGACATAAAATAAATAAGTCTAAGAAAAAATTCAAAAGTTTAAACCATAGTTCTATATGGGAGCTACATTATCAAGTTGATATAAAAGTTGATTTCTTTGTGCTATTACAGCTTGCTGTATTTTCTTTATGAGGCAGCTTTTTTCTCAGTTGTATGAAATGGTTTTATCGGTCTACTATTCCGACACATTTCAGTACCTGCTTCATTCGACTTCTTCCTGTTCTTTTTTAACATAGTTCGTTTTTTTAATTGTCTTCATTGTTTTGTAGTTTAATTTCCATTGCTTTCTTGTGGAAAATTCAAGAAAACTACTTCTGTATATGTACTTTTGTATATACTTATATGTATTCAAGTGTATTCTCCTCATTCTAACACAAAGTATAGCATATTGTACATTTATGTATATTGCTTTTTAAGAAAATATTGAAGAGGCCACTCAAAGACATGCATAGAGATGTTCATTTATTTCTGTACATAGAAATTCTGTAGGCTCATGATTATTAATACTTATTGACAAATATTTGAATTATTTCCAGTCTTTGCTATTAAATAAGTGATTATAATACTTACTCTTTTATTGGTAAATATTTGAATAATTTTTAGCCTTGCTGTTAAATAGTTGCATGATAAATAACTTATGTATGTATCCTTTTTGTTATATTTTGACTATCACATATTTTGGATGGATTCTTTGATGTACACATGGGTCAAAGTAGATAGGTCAAAGAGCAAACACTCCCATACAGAAATTAAGAACAATTTTAACATGGAGGTGAGTTCCAGAGCTTTCTGTAGCTTTAAGTCAACGACCTGTTGTCATTGTGTCTCTGTCAATAGGAAAAGGAAGCTGTTAGGAAGCTATGACAAGTGCATGCAGTGACTCAAAGGCACAGATGGGAAGTTACTGTCACTAGCAATCAAAAGATGGATTTCACGTGTTCTATGTCAGTACTAGGGGTGAGTGTGTTCAACAGGGTCTGGAATATTACTAGGTACTTTTATTTAATGTCTTCCAACTTAGGAAATTAGCAAAGGCTATCATTGCTTTAACTTATATTTGATGCCCTAAAAGGTCAATAGGGTCTGGTTTCTTTCTTTCTGTCTGTCTGCCTATCATTTTTGTTTTTTCAAGACAAGGTTTCTTGGTATAGCCCTGGCTGTCCTGGAGCTCACTCTGTAGCTAGTCTGGCCTTGAACTCACAGAGATCTGCCTGCCTCTACTTGCCCACCTAGTACTGGGACGAAAGGCATGTACCACCACGGCCCAGTAAGGAATTGTTGATTATAGAGACCTAGTCTAGGACATTTTGGAAAGGCTAAACTATTGAGGGACATATTTTCAGTTTTATTGGTATCCTACCTGTAGAGAGGCATTTACCTGGAAATAGAGCTGTATGAACTCCTACTATTAGTAAGAAGCACAACCTTAAACATAGCTATTGTGTCAACTTCAGAATGACAAGTCTGGATTTTTCTCTCTCTAAGATAAGGGGAAGGAAAAAGTTTCTCTTTAAATGTCTATAGTTTTCAGAGCTGAGAAAATTGGAGTAGATCCCCTGTACCTACATAAAAGCTCGTGCTACATGCCTGTATGCCTAGGTCTGAGTAGGGCTGGCCATGGTGGTGGTGGAGACAAGCAGATCTCTGGAGGGGCTGTGGGCACTCTAGGTGAATTGGTAAGCTCCAGGCTCAGTGGGAGACCCTCTTACAGAAAAGGGAGGTGATGAGAAACAGGGAAAGCACCAACGCTGTTTGACCTTTGACCTCTCCATATTCCCTCCCTCCCCCCTCTCTCTCTGTCACACACAAACACATCTTTGCATGCTATATTAACAAATGTGCACATACATATAGACACATGCACAAACAAAAGAAAATAAAAGAGTTAACACATTCACAAGTGTTGTTTACTGGCGTATGTACTCCATAGTTGTTTTGATTTGTACAAATATCTCTTAAGATTTTTTTTAAATTGAAAGTAGAATTTTGTGATTTTTTTTTTCTTATAATCACAATCCCTCTTCCCCAGGGCTCCTCTCAGGCCCTTCTCTACTCCCTCCCCATCCTAATCTACACATCTTCCTGACTCTGTCATTACAATACAAACAGGCGTGTAAATGACAGCAGCAGCAGCAGACAAACTAGAAGAGGATGAAGCAAACAAAACTACCAGGAGGAAAAAGAAAAAGAAAAAGCACAAGAAATACGATTGAGATGTATTCACATATTTATACACACAAATAGAAACTGTAGTTTATAGGCAAAGACCTATAAGGAAAAAAAGAAGGAAAGAAAGGAAGAAAGAAAGAAAGAAAGAAAGAAAAAAAAAATTAAAGATGGTACCCAGACAAATCAGTTTGAAACAAGGAACCTCCACAAATATCATTGAGTTTGTTTTGTATTGGCTCTCTACCTCTGGGCATGGGGTCTGGTTTTAAGAGTTGTGTGACTATCTAGTGAGACCCCATTGGAACAGACCAGTTTTTCATTTGTGAATGGTTATCAGTTGAAGAAGATAGATTTTGCATTAGGAGTGGAGCTTGTGACCTTTTCTTCCCAGCCCTGGGACCCCATTTGGGTTAGATCCATGTCTTTGTGAGTTCCAATGTATCAGTCCTGGCATGTTAGAAGGCCTTGTTTCCTTGGTCTCCTCTATCCCACTGGCTCTTACAGTCTCTCTATCTCCTCCTCCGGAAGTTCCCTGAGCTCTGAGGGTAGGGTGCAATGGAGACATCCTAGTTAGATCTCACTCTGCAATTTGTTGTGGATCTGTTTTTGCGTCCATCTACTACAGCTTCTGAAGATGGTTGCAGAGAACATTGATCTATGAATATAGCAGAATGGCATTTTTATTGCTAAGTCTTACATTACATGTTCTAGAGTTACAGTCTTTTTAGGGCTGGGGAATAAAAGTGGAGCTGGTCAACTATAACTTCCTTCTTTGTTACGATCAAATATTTGTCAAGCAACTTAAAGGAGGAAGGGTTTAATTTGGCTCACAGCTGGAGGTCATAGAGTGCATTGTGGTGGGAGGCACAGTTGCAGAAGAATGAGGTAGCTGCTCACAGTGGGTCAGAAGCACTGGAAGTGGGGCTGGGATAGGACACTCTTCCCTTGACTTAACTTTCTCCAGCAAGATTGCATCTTCTAAGGGTTCCAAAACTTCCTAAACCAGCACCACCAGCTAGGTACCAAGTGTTTATGAGCATGCTTGGGACATTTAAAAAAAAAAGATTTATTTATTATTATGTGTAAGTACACTGTAGCTGTCTTCAGACACAGCAGAAGAGGGCATCAGATCCCATTACAGATGGTTGTGAGCCACCATGTGGTTGCTGGAATTTGAACTCAGGACCTCTAGAAGAGCAGTCAGTGCTCTTAACCTCTGAGCCATCTCTCCAGCCCCCTGCCTGGGATATTTTACATTGAATACAGAGTGACAACATTTTTTTTTTTTAAGATTTATTTCATGTATATGAGTACACTGTTGCTGTCTTCAGACACACCGGAAGAGGGCATCAAATCCTGTGACAGATGGCTGTGAGACACTATGTGGTTGCTGGGAATTGAATTCAAGACCTCTGGAAGAGCAGTCAGTGCTCTTAACTGCTGAGCCATTTCTCGAGCCCAAGTGGCAACATTTTAAGGAGGATTCTACTTCAAAATTAGGGAAACGGAAGCATAAGGAAGTTAATGGTGACTTTTCACAACTTTTGTTAAATTAATAGAATTTTAACTTATTTTGAAACCATATTTAGAAGTATGGTCTTCACTCTTGGCTCTTTAAAGGACAGTTTATATTTGAAATGTTTGTATTTAAGTGTTTGTACTAGTATAAATTATTTGAATGCTGTATTTTTAATAACATTTTATTACTTGGCTATGATTGACTATTCCTCAAAATAATGTCATGAAGTTTATTTGATAGTTTTGATTCTTAATGGGAATGTACTTAAAAATCAAAGTATTTTGGCTTTGCTCACATTTTTCATGGATGACTTATTTTCTCTCTGTATATTTGGGCCCAGGGCCAACTTAGGTAAAATGTATTATGTTATTTGAAGAATATTAAAAATTAGTATGTTTTCAGTAAGATTTAAAAATATTGTCAGTGATTGACTTATACTTCACAAATCAGTTCAGAACAATGTGGGTTTTGATCTTTGATTTTTTGGGGCTTTTTTAAAAAGCTTTTTACACATTAAAAGGCTTCATTTATTCTTTATTACAGAAATGTGGATCACCAGTTTCCTGGGCAAGGTGTGCCCCCTGGGTTCCCAGTGTACCCTGCGCTCAGCCCACTGCAGATGCTGTGGTGGCAGCAGATGTACGCTCATCAGTATTATATGCAATAGTAAGTATGTCTGAGTTCACTGTCTTACGTCCTTTCTTTTTTTTTTTTTTTTTTTTTTTTAG
>JADRCD010217712.1:0-45060 GCA_019843815.1 Montemys delectorum | reverse complement strand
AGGTTCTTCCCCACTTTACTTTCTATTAGTTTCAATGTATCTGGTTTGATGTGGAGGTCCCTGATCCACTTGGACTTGACCTTTGTACAAGGCGAAAGGAATGGGTCGATTTGCATTTTTCTACATGTTGACCGCCAGTTGAGCCAGCACCATCTGTTGAAAATGCTGTCTTTTGTCCACTGTATGGTTTTAGCTCCTTTGTCGAAGATCAAGTGACTATAGGTGCATGGGTTTATTTCTGGGTCTTCAATTCTGTTCCATTGATCAACCTGCCTGTCACTGTACCAATACCATGCAGTTTTTATCACGATTGCTCTGTAGTACAGCTTAAGGTCCGGGATTGTGATTCCACCAGAGGTTCCTCTATTGTTGAGGATAGTTTTGGCTATCCTGGGTCTTTTGTTATTCCAGATGAATTTGCAAATTGCTCTTTCTAAGTCTGTGAAGAATTGAGTTGGAATTTTGATGGGGATTGCATTGAATCTGTAGATTGCCTTCGGTAAGATGGCCATTTTTACTATATTAATCCTGCCAATCCATGAGCATGGGAGATCTTTCCATCTTCTGAGATCTTCTTCGATTTCCTTCTTCAGAGACTTGAAGTTCTTGTCAAACAGATCTTTTACTTGCTTAGTTAGAGTTATACCGAGGTATTTTATATTATTTGTAGCTATTGTGAAGGGTGTTATTTCCCTAATTTCTTTCTCCCCCTGTTTATCCTTTGTGTAGAGGAAGGCCTCTGATTTGCTTGAGTTAATTTTATATCCAGCTACTTTGCTGAAGTTGTTTATCAGGTTTAGGAGCTCTCTGGTGGAATTTTTGGGGTCACTTAAGTATACTATCATATCATCAGCAAATAGTGATAATTTGACTTCTCGTCCTTTCTTATAGTCTTCGCTCAGTCGGTTTGGGATTGCACTTGTTGATATCACAACTTGGTTACTTCAAAGTTACCAAGAAGGAATTTGTAAATGCAGGAGATACTTTAATTGGTGAATGGACAAAGCATCCCCTGTGTTTCACATCAGCCAAGCCTGCTTTTAGCCCTCCTCATGCTCCTGATAGCATTTAGTAGTATTCAGATATTTTAAAAAAAATGGTACAGAAGTCCAAAAAGAGAGTTTCCCTGACAAGCTGCCGATCACATGGAGACAAAAAGTCAAAGGGAAAGGGGCCGTGAGAAGTGTAGGCTCAGTTCTTGACTGCGGCCGGAGGAAGTAGGCATCTCCTCACTGAGGGATGGCTGCTGTGCTCTCTGTTCACCCTCCTCCTGTGTACCATTCCACGCTGATCAGCTGTGTTCTGTATCCTCTTCTGCCTGCATGTCCTCCTCCTCTCTATCTCTCTCTTCATTTTCTCCCTTCCTTTTAACAGCAGCATTTCTTGCTCAGTTTGACAGATCCTGACCTGCCTGCCTGCTATGTGCCTGCAGACACAGGACTCTGGGTGTGCTTCAGATGTCGTCCTTCCATGGCTGCACTTGTAGTTCTTTCCCTTCTGTGCTTCCTGCATTGCTGCTCCGTTTCCGTAGGATAGGGACTTTTGCCCTAAGGTCAGAATACCTAAGCTTTGACTCCTTCATTCATTCTGTGCCTTTCCTTCTGACTTCTTTGTCAGTGAAACTTCTCCTAGTAGTTGTCAGGAAAGCTCTAGGCCTTAGCCAGGCAGAATCTAGCTTCTGTTATCCCTGAACCTAATACCTTTCAAAAACGAAATAATTGAGCTTCTGTTCTTTTTTTTTTAATCCTGCTTCCAAAATTTCAGCCAGATCCTTCTCATTTTAAATCTATTTTACTTCACACTAGCTACCATTTCTTTAAATCTCATATCATAACCGTATTCTCTTCACATAACTTTCTTACATACTACTGAATCAGGCTTTTTTTCACTCCAAATGTCTACTGACTTTCTTTCCTCCAGCCTGAAAGAGATATGTACACACACACACTCACACACACACACACACACACACACACTCACACATACACACGCACACACACTCACACACACACACACACTCACACACGTGTACAAAGCTTACCTGCTTTATGGACCTCTTATGCTAATGCTCCTTCGTAAACACTAGCTTCAGGTACTTTTTATGTTGTCATGGTCAGCTATCCTTTAGTGATGACTTTGGGCCTAGTGCTGTTTTACACCTTTTGCTTGTTTGTGACCTCCATGCAAACCATGTAAAGTGAGTAAGACTTCGCTGTAGCTTACTATTGAGTCAAACTACTGTGTGTGTATCATTCCACTTTTGAATCTCAACTTCTTACCTTTAAAGTAGCTCATCCATGTATCAGAGTGGTCACAAGATAAATGTTTTAGAAACAAAAAAGCTTATTTAAAAACAAGGTCCTACTTAGCACATTGGTTTAAATCGGAATTTATAGTCTAGAGAATATCATTTCCTTAATTTTCCTTAGGTACCTTGACTAGTCTTATTAAGCACTTAAAAGTACTTAGTAGACAAAGTACATAATACAAAATAAATATAAAAAAAAATCTCTGTACTCATGTTTCAGCCTCAGTATTTATAAAACTGTGTCAATCTTATTCAATATCTTCCCCCCTCCCTTTTGTCATAATTTAAAGCAAATCCCAGCCATGATATTATTTTTCTCTGGAAACATTATTTTTCTTTGTGAGACAGGGTCATTTGTAACCAAGGTTGGCCTCAGAATGACTTTTTAGGCAAACATTGTGTGTACTGCTTCTGGCTCCACAGTTGTGCTGCCATGCCCAGATTTCTGTGGTGCTAGGACAGAGCCCTGGGCTGTCATTAGCCAGCTGAACTACATAATTTCTTAAAAGTACGTTTTATTTATTATTTATTTACTTAGTGTGTGTGTGTGTGTGTGTGTGTGTGTGTGTGTGTGTACTGTGTCACATATGTAGAAGCGGAAGGCAGCTTGTGGGATTGTTTCTTTCCATCAAGTTTGTTCCAGGGATTACTCTCTGGTGGCCATCTTGCTAACCCTGTTTTGACTTACACAGTCACATTATCAGAACCTTTCAGGGCACAATTCTTTCTAAGGTGACAGGAACCAGTGATCCTCAAATGGAGTTGGCCAAAAACCAGGATTGAGGTTAAGGAATGATTTTTTTCTCCCAAGATTTATTTAATGCTTAAATTTAGACAAGTGTACTAAAGTATACTAAAGTGTGGCCTGAGAAGAATTTGGCAGCTCTGAGGTATTATCCCATGTAGAATAATAAAATTAATTGAAAGATTAATTTCAGCTTGGAAGCGATTTAACCTGAATACTTGGTTATTTCTTCCTCCTCTCTGTGGTCTTAGATGGCCAGGCTAAGAGAAGGCCCTTCACTAGCCCCACCATTCCACTGGACCCTGCTTTCTAAGGAATATAGAGCAAGCGTGTGGTACTGGAGACTACAGTTATACAATTTATAATACCCAAGACATTTAAAACTACATAGTATGGTAAACGGTCTTTGTGTGTGTGTGTTTGTTTTTGTTTGTAATATTTTGATGACTATTTCAGTCAAGCTGCAGTTTCAGCTCAGGCCACATCAAGTGCCAGCTCAGCCCAGCATACTGCATCATCACCTCTAAATTTGGCACATGTTCCTGGAGAAGAGCCTCCACCAGCTCCCAACCTAGTGGCCCAAGAAAATGGGCCCATGAATGAGAATGTTCAAATGAATGCACAGGGCGGCCCAGTGCTGAATGAAGAAGACTTGAACCGCGACTGGCTGGACTGGGTGTACACATTCTCCCGAGCTGCTGTCCTTCTCAGCATCGTATACTTCTATTCTTCTTTTAGTCGCTTTATCATGGTCATGGGAGCCATGCTGCTGGTTTATTTGTGAGTGACAGATATTAACTCTTTGTGATTTCTCTTAATTACTTTTGAAACTGTTGACACAGACTCTGGCATAACATAGTCAGTTAGAAATGCTGCATGAAAGAGTTTAATCCTGGCCTTCTTATATCTGGCATATTGATGCTACCCAAAAGCAAGGACAAGGAGGTATTATGTAAAAATATTTACCAGAATTGTTAAAAGCAGAGATTGTGTTTATCATATTTCATATAAATTTTAACTCCATGATTCACCGACAACCAGTTATTTAGAACTCAAATATATGATAAATGTTCTCATAAGGAAGTTCTTTTAAGTTATATTTATCAATAGTAAGTCTAACAAACATAGGTCCCACTCTTTTTTATAAGGCGATTGTTTTGTTTTTTCCCCTGGCCTTGCCTTCTCTCTAAGGGTCAAAGAAAGATATCTGGTTATATTTCATTTAAAACAAACAAACAAACAAAAGATTTTGTGATTTAGTGTGTCAAAATGAGCCAGTTATGTCCAAGATAAGCTTTTAGATTTGAATTGGGTTTTGTCTTGCTGTTATTACCTTGAGAAATTCCCTGGCTTGAGGGAGGATACTTGTTTTTATCATTTATAATAGCTCCAATAGTTTTTTTTTCTTGAGGGACATTAGTTTATTGTGTTACAAATGCAGTGACTGTGGCTTCTTCTTTTTCTTTTACTGAACAGACACCAAGCTGGATGGTTTCCTTTCAGGCAAGAAGGTGGTCAGCAACAGGCTCCCAACAATGTGGGAGCTAACAATGACGGCCACAATGCAAACAATCTAGAACTTGAAGAAATGGTAGGTTATGGATGTTTGTGTAGACTTTAGAGGCCCACATGAGGCAGTAATAATGACAGACCCTGGATGCTCCATAGGTACCCATGGAAAGCACATGCAGAAAAGCTAATGTAGACACTGTGCTGGCACTTGGGTACTTAGAATATAATACGGAGTCAGTCATAGCATAGAATAAGTGGGAAGGATTAGCTTCCAAAATAGTCTAGAAAGAAAATTATGCCTGTGATAAAGTGTATTATCTTGGCAATATTTGCACACTGCAGATTTTGAATTCTAGACTTCACAAAGATTACTAATGGCCCTGGATCTACCATTAGACTGACACACCCAGATTTCTTGTTGCTACAAAGTATTAGCCTTCTGCTTTTGCCAGTTTGCATTTGTGGTACTGATTACTCAAGAGTATGTTTATGTTGTTTAAAAGGAGCGCCTTATGGATGATGGACTTGAAGATGAGAGTGGAGAAGATGCAGGTGAAGATGCCAGTGCAGCTCAACGGCCTGGGTTAATGGCTTCAGCTTGGTCTTTTATCACCACCTTTTTTACTTCTCTAATACCAGAGGGGCCTCCCCAAGTTGCCAATTAGACCTGAAAAACTGTGCCAGCTGCAAAGGCGGGTTTGACTTGAGGAAAGCGCTTTAAATAACAGTGCAATTTAAAAACAATGTATAACTTTTTTTTTTGATGATCATGTATAGAGGTCTTTTCTTTAAGCTTCTCATGCATATGAATATTTTAAGCACAAATGGACTACTAAGCTTGTGATTTTTCATTTGTTTGTTTGTTTAAAGATCCTAACAGAACATAGAATAACAGTACTGGTCTTCCAGGTTTATTCATTTCAGTTATGTGTAGTGCTCCAAGCAGAACCACTGTGTGTTATTTCTTTAAAGAGCTGCTACACCTTTAAATGTTCATAGCGAGATGGCTAGCCCTTCAATGTGTACTTTGAATAAATATATCTATTTTCTGTGAATTATCCTGAAAGTTTTAAACAGAAATGACCTCATAGTTTTTAATAAAGTTTATTTACCTAAAATGTGCTAGTAGCATCTTGCCCAACCATAAAGCAATAAACTTCTCAAAAATAATAATTTTGACATTTGAATAAATGATGGAAACTTTCTATTTTAAGGGCACATGTCCCATCAGTTGGAATTAGTACCTTAAAAGAAAAAAAGGCAGCTCTTCATTGGAATTAAGTGATACAAAATGTTTGATATGGCAGAACTTTTATAAATATGCTGGAAATTGCTCCCTGTAATTTTTTAAATAAAAAGTCAATTATGATAAACAGCCTTATGGGACATTTATTCAAGCTCTTCTTCGATACTAATTTACCTAATATACTAATTTAAAGTATATTTAAATTTCACAAGTTCTTTCAGGTCAGTTTGGCTTTCTTCCATTCCACAGGGCACGTCTTAGTTTTCAGGCCAGCTGACACTGGCAGACATGCTCCTGTGTTGGTGCCCGAGGCGACTACACAAGTGCCTACGGCAGTGGCAGGAGAATGCAGAGCTGATCTCCTTCTGTTGGAAGCTAGCGAGAAGCCGTGTGGGATTCTCTGAGGGCGAGCATCTTGGGGGCACTTTTGTGGGAGTGCTGTAGTTACAGGGACACTACAGGACACTGTGTCTCAGCCCAGGCAGAGCCTCAGGAGGAAGATGATGGTCAGATTTGCCCTGAGAGGTGAACAGCTATGGGTTCTAGAAATAGTAAATGTGTTCCTATTTTTAGTTATCATCTCTATTTTGTTAATTTCCTTATGCCAGCCTTACTTTCAGTAAGTCTTGGTAAAAACAAAACAAACTAACAGCAGAAAGAACTAGTCAGGTGCCAGCCATGTTTTGGAGGGTCCTATATGGTGCCAAACAGCTGTGGTACTTAAGATCATTTTTTTTAAGATTTATTTATTTACTATATGTAAGTACACTGTAGCTGTCTTCAGAAGCTGACACCAGAAGAGGGTGTCAGATCTCATTACCAGTGGTTGTGAGCCACCATGTGGTTGCTGGGATTTGAACTCATGACCTTCCAAAGAGCAGTCGGTGCTCTTCCCTACTGAGCCATCTCACCAGCCCTTAAGATCATTTTCGAACAGCAAAAGAGGATGACATACAGAAGTCGAGAGACTGCTCTGAAAACCAAATGGTGACTAGTGACAACTAGGAAAGTGTTTTCTAGGATGCTTTCAAGGACTTTGTCTGTTTCTTATACTTGACAGAAACGATTAGGTTTTCTCCTGTGAAAGATTCTGTTAACGTGTGGGCAAAGAAAGGGGTGATTTGAGGGCTGTACAGGGAAGACATTTACTCCATAATGTGACTCCACAGCCCAATACTGACTAGTCTCTCTGCCATCACTACTGAAATGAGGCATATCAAGGTCGTGGAATAGAGACCAATTTTGGGTTCACAATTCTGTAGTCCACTGGCAGGTTTTTTTTTTTTTTTTTTTAAATCAGTGATTAGTTTTTTTTAACCTCATAGTTAAGACTCGATTTCAACCTCACATTTTAGTAGAATGTGGTGAGGCAGCCTTGTGTCTTGGTGAATCTGGAATGCTGGCACTGGAGCTGCAGAACTGGACCGGGCTTTGAGAAGTGAGTTCTTTACTAGCAACCTACCTGGGAAGCCAGTGCTGCTAGCTGGCTCATCTCCACTGGTGGGAGGGCCTGCCTTGCAACTGCAAGGTAGTGGCAGCCATGTGGTGGACACAAAGTATATTTATTGTTCCTCATTCTCACACGTTCATTATACTGTATATGTTCTGATATTTAAACATTTGGAAACATTTATATAAAACAGAAATCCATGACAGTGTTTTCTGATATGGAACAGCGTAAGCCTTTTTCTTTTTCTTTCTTTTTTTTTTTTGGTGGTATATTTCTTATTTTTGTTTTATTGATTTAACTTTTATTGCTTTATGATGAGAAAGGATACATAATTTCAATTTATCTGAATTTGTTAACATTTAAAAATATATTTTAAGTAAATAGAATTACATCACATTCTTCTTTCCCTTTAGTATACCAACTCCTCCCAGAAACACTCCCTTCAAGTACTCGCTATACCTTTTTTTTTTATCATATTCTTTAAAATTTATAAAATATTGTAACAGTAAAAATGAGTATTATAAAAGTCATTTGATATAAAACAACAATCAATTGAACAGTCTTATGTAGATGCTTGTCTACAGCAATACTGAAAATACATACATTTTTTTCAATATAAGTTTTAAATAACACCAAACATATTAACTATATGATATTTTAAAATAATATATCACTATTAGTTTTTTTAATGAACATAAATAGATAAAGACTTTTTGTTTGCTTTATTTTTAGTAGAGCTTAAAATCTTGGCTCTTACTGTGGTACAAACACAAAATAAGAACAATTTTTAGATATTGGATTTCATTGTAATAAGGCTGTACTTCAATGACCCTCACATCACCAAAGGATTTTACATCCATAGTAGCTAAGCTAAGAGTTGACAGTTCTGTTGCACCAAGGAATGAATTGTAGGCATGATTTTTGGATACAGACTTCCTGCCATGGTCAAAGCTATTTGACTTGAGTGAGTGACTTTATTCTCAGGCCACAGAGAACAGGTTACATTCATTTAAGAAATGGTGTATGTATTAAGATAGTCTATCCATAAAGTCATTCACCAACTGTTTCAATGAACAACGGTTCTGCTTGGAGGGTGGCACAGACATTAGGTGAGGGTAAGAATTTGGTTCATTAGCTGTGATAATTTGGAAAAGCATTCATCCTAGAAAAAGAGTAACTTATAAAGTCCTCTTCTTCAAACTTGATAAAATAGTTACAAACATCAAGCAAAGCATTCAGTCTCACTCTTTGTTGTTCTCTTACACGCCATCTCCCAAATTAATTGTCTATGTTTCTTTTGGCTGCATAAATACTTTTGAAATATGTAAGCTGTTCTGAAAACCATAGTATAGTGTAAAAACATCAAATGAACAATCCTACTAATAGAAAGGCTGAGATAGGAGAAGCAAGATTTCAAGACCATTATGTGGTACACAGCAAGACACTGTCACGTACAAACAAGCAGAAAGTATATATGGATTGTACAATATTGGACCTACTTCTCCAATTACCAACTTAGAGAGACCACTGGATGACAGCCAACAAATTTCTAATTCCTCATATTTTTAGATTTCAATCGATTAGGATATGTTGATAATATTAATTTTCATATTAAGAGATATTTAAAAAGTAATTATTACTTCTTGTTATTTTTGTTGTTAGAGATGGAATTATGTTTACGTGGGTTTGTTGAAAGATTACTTTATTGCTTCTCCTAGGGTGTAGTTTTGCTACTTATGTTGATGTTTTCCATCTATTATCTTTTGTAGGGCTGGATTTGTGGAAAGATATTGTGTAAAATAGGTTTCGTCATGTAATATCTTGTTTTCTTCATCTATGGTAATTGAGAGTTTTGCTGGGTATAGTAGCCTGGGCTGGCATTTGTGTTCTTGTAGGGTCTGTATGACATCTGCCCAGGGTCTTCTAGCTTTCATAGTCTCTGGTGAGAAGTCTGGTGTAATTCTGATAGGCCTGCCTTTATGTTTCTTGACCTTTTTCCCTTACTGCTTTTAAAATTCTTTCTTTGTTTAGTGCATTTGGTGTTTTTATTATTATGTGATGGGAGGAATTTCTTTTCTGGTCGAGTGTATTTGGAGTTCTGTAGGCTTCTTGTATGTTCATGGGCATCTCTTTCTTTAGATTAAGGAAGTTTTCTTCTATAATTTTGTTGAAGATATTTACTGGCCCATTACTTTGGTAGTCTTCACCCTCTTCTATATCTATTATCCGTAGATTTGGTCTTCTCATTGTGTCCTGGATTTCCTGGATGTTTGGGGTTAGGAGCTTTTTGATTTTTGCCTTTTCTTTGACTGTTGTGTCAATGTTGTCTATGGTATCTTCTGCCCCTGAGATTCTCTCTTCTATCTCTTGTATCCTGTTGGTGATGCTTGCATCTATGACTCCTGTTCTCTTTCCTAAGTTTTTTAACTCCAGGGTTGTCTCCCTTTGTGAGTTCTTTATTGTTTCTACTTCCATTTTTATTTCCTGGATGGTTTTGTTCATTTTTTCCATCTGTTTGATTATGTTTTCCTGTAGTTCTTTAAGGGATTTTTGGGTTTGCTCTTTAAGGGCTTCTAACTGTTTACCTGTGTTCTCCTGTATTTCTTTGAGGGAGTTATTTATGTCCTTCTTCAAGTCCTCTATCATCATCATGAGAAGTGATTTTTAGATCTGAATCTTGCTTTTCCAGTGTGATAGTGTGTCCAGGACTTGCTATGGTTGGAGAACTGGATTCTGATGATGCCAAGTAACCTTGGTTTCTGTTGCTTATTTTCTTACACTTGCCTCCCACCATCTGGTTCTCTCTAGTGCTACCTGCCCTGGCTAAATCTGACTGGTGCCTGTCCTTCTTATCATCCTGGTTGTGTCAGACCTCCTCAGAGTCAAGCTGTCTCTGTGATCCTGTGATTATGGGATCCTGTGATCCTGGACCCATTAGAGCGCCTGGGAGTAGAGCTTCTTCTTGGTATTATGGGATTTCCTGCAGAGTTTGCATCCAACGTCTCCTTGAGGCACTGGCACAGACAGAGTGGGAGGAACCAGTGCCACTGGTCTGGCAGAGTTCCTGTGTGCCTGGGTCCCACTGGTCCCAATTTCTCCCGGTTTTGGGACAGATGTGTCCTCCTCACCTCTGATTCTATGGTTCTGGGTGTGTCAGAGCGCCTGGGAATGGAGCCTCCTCTGGCTGTTGTGGGACTGGCTGCAGATTTTGTGTCCAATGTCTTCTCAGGTCACTGGTCCAGACAGACTGGGCAAGCTCACTGGTCCAGACAGACTGGGCAAGCTTTTTCTTAAAGGCCCCTGTGGAGCCTGCTGAGAATCATCCTCTTTAAAAGAGCACAGAGTCACCACTCAGGCCTTCTGTTGCTGAGCTCTTGGGGGCTTCTTTCCTTGCCATGACTCTTAAGGAGCAGGTTTGCCCAGCACAGTAGGCTTCATCACTACTGAAGATTTGTCTCTTCCTATAGCCAGCCCCATGCTTGCAGCTGTCCTTGCTCTACACTTAATGAGTACATCCTGGAGGTCCCAGGCTTGGGGACCAGTTTGGAAGTCATCTTGTCAACACTTACTTCCCAGTCCTACTGATGAATTTGGACTCTTCCTCTGACTGATCTACTTTACAAAATGAGCAGACCACCACCTGCACACACTGTTCATGAAGCATGTCCCACAGCTCAAGTCTCTCCAGGTGACCCAAGGCTCCAGAAGAGGCAAGTGGGACAGGAACTCAAGGTTGGAACCTCAATGCAGGAGCTAAACCAGAGAGCATGAAGGATTCCTGTTCCTACAGGCTTGCTTGTCATTGTTCACTTAGCTTGCTTTTTTATATCACCCAGGACCACTTGCCCAGGGGTAGCCCTGCCCACAATTAGCTAGGTGCACCAACATAAATCACTAATCAAGAAAGCACCCTACGATCTTGCCTACAGGTGGTCTGATTGAGGTTTCTCAGTTGAGATTTCTCTTCTCAATAACTAGCTTGTATCAAGTTGACAAAAGTAGCCAGGACACCTGCTGTATGCTAACTGTACACCATCATTTTAAAATGTTTTCCAAACAACTCAAGGTTGTAGCTTCCAGTGTTACTTCTCTTTTCCAGACTGAGAGCACCACACTTAGTTAAATAGCTTGCCCCAGACCGTGTGGGTAGTACGTCTTAGCGTTCTGTTCTGCTTTGTACCGTGCACTCTATAACATTTATAGTCCATTCTTACAAACAAGGCATGTGGGGTTCTTAGCTCTGAAGCAAACCGAGATGAGCTTGTTTTGCACCAAGCCTTCTGTTGTGAAAACAAGGAAAGTCCGAGTGTAGACATTCATTACCATGATCCCAAGGCTGTCAGAAAGATGAGCACCCCAGAGCTGAGGAGAAGGATTGGCACTTGCTGATGTCAGAGGTGAGTAGAAATTTTAGGAGACTTATTAGCAACAAAAGTAAGAGTTCAGGAGCCTTTCATGAACTCTCCTCTGATCATTTCAGGGTGATAGGGAAGGCTTTGGTTGACAAAACGGTATAGAACAGTGTTTCTCAGTCTTCTTAACACTGTGGCCTTTTAATGCAGTCGCTCATGTTGTGGTGATCCCAACCAGAAATTAATTTTGTTGCTACTTAGCTATAATATTGCTACTGTTATAAATTGTAATATAAACATCTGATCTGCAGGATATTTGCTCTGCTACCCCGTGGAGTCTCATGGGTTGAGAACCACCGGCGTAGGGGATGTTTATTGGGACCTGGTATGGATTCAGCACTCATGTATTTGTAGGGAAAAGAAGTTTTAGGAACGGTCAGTGACCAAACAAAGCATGCTAAAAGGAGAGGAGGTGTTGTCAAACTCCAGAGTCTTTCCCTGGTAAATGTGGTTTGTCACACTGGAAAACTAGAGCAAACTTGCCAAGTCTTTGTGTCCGGATTCTAGAAGATTGTAAACTTGTTATTACTAGTGATGGGCAGGAGCGCAGAGGTAGATGGCTGCACTGTGTTACTTTGAACACTAGGTGGTGGTGTAGGACCACACTGGCTATGCCGTTGACAGGTTTTCTTCAGCTCTTGGGGAGGCCGGTGGGGAGGATGCTACCTTACCTTAGGAAGAACAAGCATGTAAGAGAAGACACTCTTGACCTTGATGATGTGGCCTTGATGTAAAACTCCAAGGAAGGATGGAGACCATTGTTTTTAGTTACTCCTGGTCCTAACCAGCCCTGAAGAGTCGATTTAGGTTTCCATGCTCCCAGCAGATTTTGTGAATGAGGCAGGATGTCTAGGTAACCAGAAATTCCTCACTGTGGAAGGTGTTCAGAGAGACAAGAGGTTACCTGTAAGCCAGGGGTGGTGGGGTGCAATGTGGGGGGGTGCAGGCCTTTACCTGTAAGCTAGAGGTGGTGGGGTGCAATGGGGGGGGGCAAGCCTTTACCTGTAAGCCAGGAGTGGTAGGGTGCAATGAGGGGGGGGAGGTGCAGGCCTGCCCCTCTGTCCACTCTAGGGCTTGCTGGTGATTGCAGTTTTTCCAGGCACCCTGGGAACTAACTGCAGAGTGACTTTGAATGAAGCCACTCTGGGGGTTTCCATGGTTCATTACACTTCTCAGAAGGACTGAGGTCATGAGAGAGGAAGGCTGGGAAACTGCCTTGTCAGTGAGGGATTGGGGGCCATAAGGAGCTAGGGTAACTCAGTGGACCGAGGACTTCTGATGAGGGATATTTGTGGGGCAACTCTTAGCAACTGAACATAGCCTGTAGCTCAGCTAGTAGTAACACTTCAGGGCCTGTCATGGTTTTGATTATTGTACTATGTCTATCTTCAATATTAGCATTTTGAAAAGATGGGTGAGTGGTGTACATATTTTTTTTTCAATGCTGTTTATAATGTATCATAAATTTTGAAATTGTTTCAAACTTGAAAGTAACATAAAAATTAACAAATTTTACCTTTATATGATTATAGAATATCTTATATTCTATAAATATAACATAAATAAACATAAAAATATAGACAAAATAGTATTGATCCTTGTACAGGTGACTCAAAGGTGCTAGATGTAAGACTAGGGCACTCCAGAAGTCAAGTACTTTCTGCAGAGCTGACCATTCATTGCAACCCTCCGAAGATCTGTCTACATCCAGAATCAGTTCTTGGTGGTGGAACTGGACCATTGTTTTCTAGGCAAGAGCCATTTCAGTATTGGACAAACTCTATAAATGTAGTGCAAAAACTCTATGCACGTTCTAAGTAATTGCTTAATGAGGCTCTATCCTAGGCCTCATGTCCATTTAGCTATTCTCTAGGGAAATGTTTCTTTCTTTTTTTTTCTAATTCCATAATTCAAGGATTTAATCATTATTGCCTGAATCCAAAATATCTAAATCAAGATGGTCTTAATTGCTGAATGCTGTTTTTTAACTTTACTCTTTAGCTCTTAAGATCAGAACTTATAATTCTGGAAGTTTTAAAAATGTTACAGCGAAGTTACAAAGCTAATACAGAGCCACTCAACATTTTTCCTGTAATCCTCAGCTTACATTAGTTTGGGATATTTGTTGCAGCTAATAAACCAATTTTGATACATCATTTTAAAACTGTAACATACTTTCTTAGACACCCTTGATCTTGAACGAATGTCCCCGCTCTTTATTCTAGAATCCTCTCCGTGTTCTGCTAAGTTTCCTTCTGACTGTTCCGTCTACTCACAGCTTTAAAACTCTCCTAGACCATTTTCTTTCTGTAGACTTTGTTCATTTTAAGGGTTATGGGCCAGATATTGTATGAGTTGTCCCACTGTTTTGAATTGTGTAGATATTTTCATCCCGTGACTAACTGGGGTTATATCCCTTTAGGGAGACCTCAGAACCAAGGGCACATGCCATGAGAATGGCTTAGCACTGGTGATACTGACTCTGATCAGTTTCTCCCCTGGGAATCTCTTCTCCCCATTCTTCCACAGAGGCTCTTTGGAAGGAGGTGCTACGTGCAGCTTTACCTAAGGACTAGGTAGGTTCACTCCACTTTGAGTAGTTTGTCTACATAAAACATTAGAAATTCTTCCACATGGAGCTCATCTTTTTTTTAACTGGTCATTTTTTGGTGATTCCTCATTCTACTTACATTATACTTTGGGTTTTAACTTATTCCTGCTTTGTTTTGTTGTTACCCAGCCCCAGCCCACTAGCAGGATCTCTTTCAAAGGGTTCCTACAATCCACTGAGATACGCACACCACTGCGTTTTTTTCTTCAGGACACTTCCACATGCCCTAACACTTGCTGCCACCCAGGTTCATCTTGTGTATTTTCTATACCAGTTCTCTAATCAGCCACTTCTGCAGTGAGCTGGGGGAGAAGGGCTTCCGTTATTACAGTAAGGATGTCTTTTCTATGAGGCAAACTTGTAATGGTCTTGTAGTGAAAAGTCAAACATTTTGTGATGTGAAAATCCATCTTTCCTTCTGTGATTTGCATATAATAAGCTATAATGTAATGTGTAATGTGCAATGAAAGAAGTAATGTGAGCCAGGCAGTGGTGGTGAACACCTCTAATCCCAGCTCATGAGGCAGAGGAAGTAGAATCTTGGTCTACAGAGTGAGTCCCAAGATGTCCAGGGCTACACAGAAAAACCCTGTCTTGAAAAAAATCAATCAACCAACAAAAATAAATAAAAATAAACAAAAACCCCACAAAACCCACAAAACTCCCAGAAAACCACAAAAATGAAAATCAAAAGACCAACAAGACAAAAAAATAACAAAACAAGAGAGGAAAAGTCCAAAACACACCATTGAGTTATTTCGTGTTAGCCAACTCGTCCTCCTCACGGAACTGTCCCTGAGTGTGGTTGATCCACCCAGTGATACTCCATTGGAGATGACTGACTTTCCCTTTACTAGTAGATATCAATTCCAGATAGCTTCTTGATTAGCGGTGGGACCCTGTGTCCACTTTCCCCTCTCAGATTTGGAACCCTGTCTAAGTTGAATCTGTGCAGTCTTGTGCATGCCACCACAGTCTCTGTGAGGTCCTGTGTGCACACTCCTTTTGTGTCTGGAAGACAGTGTTTCCTTGGAGTCATCCATCACCTATGCCTCCTAGAGTCTCCCTACCTCTTCAGCACAGTTCCCTGGACACTGAGTGTAGGGAGTTGATGGAGACATCCCGTTTAGGACTGAGTGCTCCAAGATCTCTCACTCTCTGCACATTGTCCTAATGTCGTTCTTGTGTTCCTTTTCACACATTGCAAGAAGCTTCTCTGGCATGGCTTAAGTGAGGCATTGGGTATATGGATATAGGAGTATGTCATTTTTTTCTGCTAAGTTCCTTTAGCAGAAAAATAGTAACAGGCTTTCCCCTAGGCTTATGATCTATCTAGTCTCAGGTTCGTGGCCACTTTAGCAATGGCAGGTATGGGTATCATCTCATAGAATGTGTCAAAACATGATCAAAAGAGTGATTCATGGGGAACAATGCCTTGGGGATCTGTGAGAGAGGCTCCTGGAAAAAAGCAGAGGGCCTTTCACCTCAAGTGCATTTTGTTCCCCGGATCATTCTTGGATGTGATTTAGTGCCTCCTGTGATGAAGATTTACATTCAATTTATACGATATGTTTATTCTTGCTAGATGTAAGAGCATAGGGTTATTCTCGCCCAATCAGGTCAGTGTACCCTGAATCTGGATATGATCTTCTGCCTTGCTTTTGAGCTTTCTCAGATATAATCTATAGTACATGCCAGGAAATTGTGATAAAATTATTCTGTCCTAAGAAAGTTCTGAGAAAGGGCTGCTCTGTTATTATTTAATATGTGCTTCCTGGCATTTATTTACGTTTTCCTGAACTTGAACAATCTTCCTTGGATTGTTGCTTTCTTTGTTACAGTCATGTACAAAAGGACACTGAAACTGAAGTAAGATGCCTACAGCATCAGAGTATAGTCTGCCTCATTCTTTCAGGTCCTGCAGACAAGATCTTCACAGGCCAGCTGAAGTCAACAGTAGTGGGTCTTAAAGCCAATAAAAAGTGGTTGGTTGCTCCCATAATATTTGGGCCACTAACGTGCCAGTCTATCTTGCTGGCAGGTCATTTTATAGGTCACAGGGTTTATAGATGGGTGATATTGATGATTATTTTTTTCTTCTCTGGTAATGTACAGAGTACCTCCCAGGACCATGAATGCTCCATGTTCAACAAATAATTGTTGTCTTCAGAAATAGAGCCTTACTCTATTGTGGAAAGACAGATTGTGGAAAGCAACCAACAGTCTTGGCGATAACCTGTGATATTTGATGGTGTTGTACTTAGGGATTTACTGCTGTGAGCAGACACCATGACCAAGGCAACTCTTATAAAGGACAACATTTAATTGGGGCTGGCTTACAGGTTCAGTTCAGTTCATTATCATCAAGGTGGGAGCATGACAGGACCCAGGCAGACATGGGGCTGGAGGAGCTGAGAGTTCCACCTCCTTGTACTGAAGGCAGCTAGAAGATTTGCTTCCAGGCAGCTAAGACTGAGGATCTTAAGGCCCACACCCACAGTGGCACATCTACTCGAACAAGGGCACACCTCCTAATAGTGCTACTCCATGCACCAAGCATATAGAAACCATCACAGAGGGGGAGGTTCCGTGGGATACCTTTAGCCAATAACTCAACAAGATATAACCTAGCACTCGAGTTTTTCTTGGTGGCATACAATGTCTAGTTATGGCATTGTCTCTTTTATTATTTGGGATGTCACTTAGATTACTTTCATATATGTATTTTCAACTTTCTATAGTAGTAAGTTTCCACACAGTTTTTCAGAAGGTTACTTATCTGTCGCTGTACTTCCTGCTGTCCCACTGTATGCTGACTGGTCTTATGTCATCTTGACACACAAACTAGAGTTCTCTGAAAGGAGAGAAACTTAATTGAGAAAATGCTCCATAAGATCTGGCTATAAGGTATTTTTCTTAGTTATTGATGGGGGAAGGCCCAGCTCAATGTGGATGGTTCCATCCCTGAGCTAGTGGTCCCAGGTTCTATAAGAAGGCTGACTGAGCAAGTTATGGAAAGCAAGCCAGCAAGAAGCACTCCTCCATGGCCTCTACATCAGCTCCTGCCCCCAGGTTCCTGACATGCTTAAGTTCTTGCCCTGACTTACTTTCATGATGAACAGTAATATACAAGTGTAAGTCAAATATACCCTTTCCTCCCGAACTTGCTTTTTGTTCATGGTGTTTAATTGCAAGTGAGTCCAATAAACTCTAGTACACCATCCTGGACTCGACTAGAACCATTTATTTGTGAGGCTGTTCATGCCTTGTGTAGGGTGAATGGAAACTTGTTTACATGTCTCCAGAAAAAGACTTGCAACCCATTTAGAAAAAAAATGTAAATGTGTTTAAGGTTAAATATAAGATCTTTCTTCTTCTGGATTAGCTTTTGAAAACTTAAAACACAGATTTAATAAATTCAATTCTGTAATCCCTTGGAATCTCTAGACATAATTTATGTGTAAGAACTAAGGAGGAATGAGAGGAGGGCCACTAAGGGAAGGGGACAGTAGTGCCACTGTTGCAGGTGACATTCCCAGCTCTCTGCTTTGTGAGTAGTTTTACTGTCTCACATTGGGACCATAACTTTGCCCTGTATCATCTGGAAAGAATTCTCAAGAACCTCTTGTTATAATGTTCTCTTCTATTCAAATTTTCTGCTCTTCAAGAGGACAGAAGACATGGGCATCTGACCAGTGAAGAAATCAGTTTGTACAAAGAGAGTTAGGCAGATTGTGCTGCCCCCTCTGAAAGAACAAACCATCGTCCCCTGCCATGCAGGTCTAAGCTTTACTCCAGTGCCTACACTCTCCAGCTAAGCCGCTATATTTCAAAGCAGAAATGCATCTTACACTTCTCCTGGGTCTTTAATTGTCTTATAATTATTTCTCTTTGGAAGCTGTCAGGGTGATGGAATCACAGGCCACAAACACAGACAAGAAATAGAAAGAAGGGAAGATACAAGAAAGATGTAAAAATGCCTACAATGAACTCATGCATCTTGGGAAACTTCTAATCTAATGAGAATGGATTTTGTTGAGATGATTGTACACCAACAATTAATTATTCATGGCAGAGCCGTCATTAAGATTTCATTTTGTTTAAAGGCCTCTAAGTGACTTAGAAAATTGGGTTAAGCAAGAGAAGAATTTCAAGAAAGAGACAAGGGAAAGCTTTTCACTATATTGACTTTTTAAATATTTTCAAGATAGATATTATGAGTTGGCACATAAATTATACTCTGACTGAAAAGCTCCAGTGAGTTGCCTGGATAACTGTCTGTGCATTGGTAGATGGTGGGCCAGTATCGCAAAAATGGGAGCAGGTTGTCAGAGAATTGTGGAAGGCTTAGGCATTTATTCCAAAATTCTGTAAGAATTCAATTGGATGTGAGAGTATGAGTCTCAGGGAATAACAAGATTTGTGCAACCTGTGGCATTTTGTGTCCTGTAGGAAGTGAATACCCACTCTGCCCACATACAGTAATGCAAAGTCAGGCATTACTTACTTCTATAAAACGGTGTCTGAGGCCTCGTAACTTGCTTATCTTGAAAAGAAAACACCAGAAATTGGTGTCATGTTGAGATTTTAATATGAGACTGATTCATAGCATAGAGTTAGAGATCCAGGGTGGACTCATAGAAAGGCATGGCATTGAGCACCAGTCTGTGAAGGTCCTTTAGAGATGTGTAGCAAACTAGTGGAAGGCATTGGTCTACCCTTGCTGAAAGAGAAAGCTGTACAAAAGGGGGACCTCTTCTCTTTACAGACTAAGGAATCCTGCAACACCTTTAATCAATAAAGGAGCAGAGCTGACTGACACTGGTCAAGAGGCCAAGCACAAAGCTGTCAGGTGCTTATGGCTGAGTTTTCAGCTGAGGGTGGAAACAGCATCCACCATAGACAGAGATCTTTGTCTAGAAACTGTATGCTACAGGAGGGCAGAAGTCACCAATAAAAATGAGGAGAATATGATCACCTTAGAAAGGGGCCATTGCCATAATATAGGGATGAGCCCAGTGTGGTTTTTTTTTTTTTTATTTCTAAAAATCTGTAACATTTTATAAACATTGTCTTGTTTAAAAACAATGTTTATTCATGTTTATTACTACTCTATTCAAAATAGCCAGAAATTGGAAACAACTTAAATGTCCCTCAACAGAAGAATAGATAAAGAAAACATGGTACATTTATACAACAGAGAATTACCTAGCTGTAAAAACAAAATGAAACAACAACAACAACAAAAAAAAAAAAACAAAAAAAACCATGAAATTTGCAGGCAAATGGATGGAACTAGAAAAAAAATCATGTGTACACTTATATGTTGATATTAGTAGACCCAGACAGGTTATGGATAGAGGAAGAGGCTAGAGGGAACACAGAGATTTCTCTTGGAGGAAGAAATAGAAGAAATTTTATAGGTGGACTGGGACTTGGGGTGGTGAGGGGGTGTTTTTTGCGACCCTGACCAAGACCCTTTGGGGCAGGGATAGGAAGGCTCAGAGTCAATGACACAGACTCTGGGAGTTGGGCAAGTGGCAAAAGTAGACTCCTTTATTACAGGAACTGGACAAACCTTTATCCCTGCCTTCCAGCATCTCATTGGCTCTCAAGTAGCCACACGATACTGTCTTTTTCTCAATGGCTCTCTCCATCCCCTGGTCCAGCATCAGTGGTCTCCAGATGTGATGGCAGATTCTAGGTCATCTCAGGGAGGAAGTGTCAGCAGCCCATAGGCCAGCATTGCAGCTGGGCCTGCTTGGCTGTTCCTCCTACAAGGTGGTGGAAACAGAAGGATTGGGGGAGGGGAAGGGGACATGGGGTTGAAGGAGGGAATGTGAGGAGAGACAGCTAGACTTGAGGGGTATTTGAGGGTGGTGTGGGAACCTAAAGCACTGAAGACTTGGTAAAGGAGGTCTCCTAAAAATGGAGGTCACAGAGTCTCAACTGGTCATTTCTTGCCACCAAAGCTTCCAGTATTTGTACTGGGTTTTATCCAATTGTTGGCCTAAGGGATCTCATGGAAATCCCCAACCCAGGCTGTTGCCAAGACAATAGCTTACTGTTTACAAACTAACAGTAAGGCCCCATTGCTGAAGACAGCACCCACAGGACTCATTGAACATGGAGAGGCAGAGCTGGTGCCTACATAGAACCTTCACCCCATATTCTAATGACTTTGGTATGCGAAGGTACTCTGCAGGCTACCAAAAAAGAAATGTAAACACTGACCTAACCACAAGACCTTTGGTCTAAAATCAGTCCTACTTGCAAAATATCCTAGGACAATGGTGGCACAAAGCTCATGAGAGTAACCAACCAATGTCTGATTAGACATTCCACAAGAGGGAACTCTTATCTGACACTGGGTGAGTATGAACCAAAGACTAGATAGCCCAGAGACCTAGGGTAAAGCCAAATACTACTAGTCTAAAAAAAAAGTAACAGTGAAATAGCACTTATGATATTCTGATATACTCATAGATTGGTGCCTTATTCAACCATTATTAGAGACACTTTCTTCTGCAGTATATGGGAACAAATACAGAGACCCACAGCCAAACATCTCTCACACACACACGCACACACACACACACACACACACACACACACACACACACACAGGGGAGAGAGAGAGAGAGAGAGAGAGAGAGAGAGAGAGAGAGAGAGAGAGAGAGACAGACAGAGACAGACAGAGACAGACACAGAGACACAGAGACAACAGAGAGAGACACAGAGAGAGAGCAGAGAGAGACAGAGACAGAGAGAGACATACACACAGAGAGAGACATACACACAGAGAGAGACAGAGGGGGAGGGAGAGAGAGACAGACAGACAGACAGACAGACAGACAGAGACAGACAGAGACAGACACAGAGACACAGAGACAACAGAGAGAGAGGAGAGAGACACAGAGAGACACAGAGAAAGACAGACAGAGAGAGAGAGAGAGAGAGACAGAGAGAGAGAGAGAGAGAGAGAGAGAGAGACAGAGAGAGAGAGAACTTGATAGCTTTAAAGAGATGTCTCTATCAAATCTCTCCCCTTAGGTCTCAGGGAACTCAGTGACAGAGGAGGCAGAAGGAGTGTGGGAACCAGAGGGATGGAGGACACTGGGAGAACAAGGACCTCTAAATCAACTGAGCAAAGCTCATGTGAGCGCACAGAGACCGAGGCAGCAAGCCCAGGGCCTGCACAGGTCTGTACCAGGTCCTCTGTATAAGTATTCTATCTTTCAGTTTAGTACTTTACTGGGATTCCAGAATGTGTAAGTGGTAGGTTCCTGATTCTTGTGCCTTCTTGTGTGGCTCTTTCTCTTCTGTTGGTTTGCCTTGTCCAACTATGATATGATGGTTTTTGTTTTATCTTACTTAACAACAACAACAACAACAACAACAACAACAACAACAGCAACAACAGCAACAACAGCAACAACAAAAACCAAGGTGGCTTCTTCTCTTGATAAATTTCCAGGGACATGTTTTATAGCTGCTGTTTCACTAATGTTAGTATCAAGTCAAAATGCACACGCCTTTCTAGACCAGTAGCTTGATTTCCAACGTCTGAGAGGTGCTGTGGAAAGTCTGCAGCTCCCTTATCCTGACATCAGCTAACAGCCTGTTTATGTGCCTCCATCAGCCTTTGTGCCATGCAGACGAGAGGGCATGCTTAGCTCGACAAACACCACAGCTGAATTCCACAACGATTTACACATTTCACAGCAGACTGTTTAGGCCTGGAACCTAAACATCTTCCTCTCTTGAAACTCAATACATATCTCTGAACACTGCTTCCTTCACATGGGCTTCACTCCTGAGTCAGTCAGCTCCAGGGCCCTGGGCTGGTGGTGCACAAACTCCAGGTCAAAGCAAAGGCCAGGCAGGATGCCTCTTTCTTGTGAACCTAATTCAGGGCCACCCAGAAAGGATTAGTTTTCATGCCAGACAAACTGACACACTTATGTCTGAGAGGATCTTGCCACATTTCTCCTCTGTCCTGGTTTCTTTCAGGATTAGTAAACTGTGACTATTTGCCTTTTAAGTCCCATGAATGCTAGGACTCTGGCAGCTAATAATGGTTTACAGTGAAGATTTGGATTCTTGGGGCTGGGAATTTAGCTCTGTTAGTACAGTACTTGCCTAGCATCATGAAGGAAGCCCTGTGCTTCCACCACATAAACCAGGCAGTGGTGATGGGTGCATAGAATCCTAGCTCTCAGAAGGAAAAAGCAGGAGGATCAAGGTCATTTTTGTCTATGTAGTGATTTTGAGGTCAGCCTAGAGATACACTGGAAACCTGAGACCCTGAAGAGGGAATAAGGATGGGAGAAGGGAGATGAGAGGAAAAGGAGAGAGAGAGAGAGAGAGAGAGAGAGAGAGAGAGAGAGAGAGAGAGAGAGAGAGAGAGAGAGAGAGAGAGAGAGCTGTGCTGTTTTCTTTGGGAAGCATGGGATATTCTACGATGCTTTCATGGGATTTTCTAAGATGCTTTCTTCCCTGGCTCTATCCCATTCAGTCCTCCAGTCTTTCCTGGAGTCTTGGCTGCTACTGACCCCACTGCTGTGCACTATAAAGAGTAGTAAGGGGTGTAGAGAGCCTTAACCTATCCATAAAGCAATGTTCTAAATCTAATGGGGAAAAGGTAATTCTGGAATATTCAGGATGCAAGGAACATTCCACTTTCTTAAAAAGGCATCATTCATAACATTCTAAACACCCCTGACTCAATCCTGAAGCTTCTGCTTAGCTCTTCCCCTCTTAACAGGTATTACAAGATCATACCAATTACAGGACATTCCAAATCTACTGCTGGCTCATTTGCCATGGTCAGGGACTCCGTTTGCAGCTTTCTTGGGCTCCTGTGTGTCTATAGCCATCTGGGATCCAGCTATCTCTGAACTGTTCCTGATATAAAAGTGGATGGTTGAAGAAGCCCTTTCGCTCTGTGGAAATTGAGCCTATCTTCACTCTATCTCAGCCTACCTGGTCACTTGGAGCGCATGTAGTCTGAAGTCAGCTATGTCTTTCCTTTTTCACTCACTCAGATATATTAAGTACTTTTGTCAGGAAGCTGAACATGAAGCTCCCATCTCTGACCCACAGCAGAATGAATATCCACACAACACTTTTCTTCAATTCTATTTCCTTCACCAATGCAATTCTATGATTGGCAATAAGAAAATAAAACATCGTAACACATGGATGGAAGGTAAATCAGGGCAGTGGGATGCTGCTCACCAAGGTTTGAGTGGTATGTGCTGAGTTGCCCAGCATCTCTTGTGTTCATTTATCCCAAGCATTAGAGCGTAGCATGGTGTGTCCCTCCCTGCATCCATTTCCCATCTCTTCTGACATGTTCCCTCCTTCTTGTGCTCTCAGCAGCAGACCTTTCTGGTATGCTGGCTATGAAACGGAACATCTCTCCCATGAGCAAAGCAAGACGTGGGTTTCAATTCCTATCCCTGCTTTTAGTCATTTCCTAATTCTTTCTCTATGGCTAGGTAGAGGCTGGAAAAATGGCTCAGTGACTAGAACGGTTTACTGCTCATCCAGAGAATGCAAGTTCAGTGCCTAGGACCCAGGTCAGGTAACTCCAGCCTGTAATTTCAGGAGATCTGATACCCTCTTCTAAGCATGTGCACATGTGTGGCAGATATGTCAGGCTCTCTCTCTCTGTCTCTCTCTGTCTCTCTCTGTCTCTGTCTGTCTCTGTCTGTCTCTGTCTGTCTCTGTCTCTGTCTCTGTCTCTCTCTCTCTCTCTCTCTCTCTCTCTCTCTCTCTCTGTGTGTGTGTGTGTGTGCGTGTGTCCTCTCCCTCAGACATGCAGATACAAATAAATCTTTTTTTATGAATGGATAAACGATTTTCCCTAATGATAAACATGATGACTGTGTGACTGTTAATTGACATTTGAGAATTGAAAATTGACCCTGACCCTTGGATTTATTATCTTATTGTACGAGATGAGATTGTACTAGTTACAAAAACAAAAACAAAAACACAACCAAAAAAAAAAAAAAAACCCAGCTAATAGGATTTTAGAAAAAAAAACAGAAATAAATACCACCCAAGAAGATAAAAATACCCAATCTAAAAACAACTGCTTCCTAAGGATTGAAAAGAAGCCACTAAGAGCTGCACTAAGAGAACTAATCTTCCCCCAAATAATGCAACTAAGGGCCCCAAATCGGCTGAATAACCCAGTAACAAGACAACACTTAGAAGTCAGTGCAGACATCCTGCGTGGAGGGCAGGTCCTCAGGAAACCCAGGATACATGCCTACCTGAAATAACTAGCAAAAGCAGCCTGGGCCTTAGAAAGTATGGAAGAGAAGTGTAATCATGGGGGAGTATTTTTGGACCCCACAATGCATAGTATCTCCTGCTAATGGTGTTCAACTAATTGTTGCAGAAACATATTTAGCTCTAACTCAGTATTGGAAACCACCCCAGAACAGTGGATCAGGAGAGAGGGAAGACAGGGCCAGGGAAGAATTCCTATGCCAGGCTTCAGTATAAAACAACTTAAACATCACCAAGAGGGAAGAATACAGTGAACACTTGGGTGCTTGTCTCTTCTACGCATTAACCATTAAGGTTATGCACTTTGTCAAGCATCCCCTCTCTATCTCTCATCTCTCTATCTCTATCTCTATCTCTCTATGATACATATTGGAGAGAGGAGGAGGAGGCAGAAGTAGGGTTCAGGAGGCAGAGGCAGAGGCCAGAGAAATAAGAAAGAGGATGGAGTAAGATTAGAAAAAGAGTAGAGATTTTAATGATTAAAAAGAAGAGGCAGTTGAAAGTAAATTGGACTAGCAGACTGAGAAGACAGTTGAAGACAGTTGAGCCAGAAGAAGCTGAGCTGAGCCAGAGAAGATACTGTTAGGAGGTGGGTAAAAGAAGAACCCACGAGGGCCCTCAAACAAAGTAGCTATAGTACTTTAAAGACACAAAGAATTGTAAAACAAAAAGCAACATTTTTACAAAAAGCTACAATATGTACTTTTAGAGACTTTGTCTTTAGTCTTCCCAAACTTGTAAATGAAAGCTGATTCAACTCACTTGCTAAAGTTTCAAACCAGAATCACAATTCAGTTTCCTACCAAGACTCATTCCATACTTCTCTCTTTCCTTAGGAAGTGACACCACCATCCATTCACAGATCAGCCTGAAAAACCAAACAAACAAACAAACAAAGAAGCACACACACACACACACACACACACATACACACACACACACACACACCTTGGGCCAACACTGACTTCCCTGTACTTTTGAATGCATTCTATAATACAATTTGAACAAAAGCAGGATACCATGAGGGCACAAGAAAGCAAAGTTATATGTGTTGAATCCAGGTCAGGCCTCCAAAGCTGATGACAACTGAGTCACTGTTAACGTTTTGAATGTATATAAAGTTAGAACTGCTCTCACTTTCTGATTTCTCCTGTGAACCAATGTAGTCAGCAGTTTCTAGAGTAAAGGGTGCTGTGAGTATTAATGGCCTGGATAGGGAACATTAGAGGCAGAGCACCAGCCAAGACAACGAACAGCCTTACATCCAGCCATTCCATATCATCAGCCTACTAGGAAGTGAAGAGTGGGCTGGTTTTATCTGATGACAGACTCCATCCAGTATTCCCATTTGACACTGGTACTTCAAGCATCATTGATTCTTAAGAGTTCTGTGCTCCCAGTGAGCAGCCTGAAGTCCAGCCTGCTCCTATTGTAGAGTTGCTTTTTATTTTATACCCCATTCAAAGCCAGATAAAGGGAGTAATATGCTTAAATGGGTTTACTTGTTTTATAACCCAAAGAGGTCCTGCCAGAAACAAAGAAGCCAGGAACAGCAACATATCCTTCAACTTGGACCACTGGACCCTTCAAACTTTCAGTGAAGTACAAAGGCCCCACATTTTTTCTGTCCCAGACATACAAACATCTTAGCATTTTGTTTAGAATAGGCATTTCTCCCTTCTTACCAGAGCCAGGTAATGTGATGAGGCTGTAGCAAGAAAAATTTGATCAAATTCCATGTATACCAGGGCTGGAGAGTAGGTATTCCCCTGCACCATAATACTGCAGGGAAACCGCTGGCCTTGTTAACTGAAAGGAAATCATAGTTTGTGGTTTTCACTAATGCATACAGAGAAAATGATCTTTGCCACACTAATGGCAGTGGGTTTGGGGCCAAGAGATATGTTGATTCAATCCAACAATAAAATGACACCTGGATTAGTTTGTGAATATATTACATGAGTCAGTGAGTTGAATGCGGATGCTGTAGGAGTTGGTACCCTATATCTTTGATGAACACTCATGCCTGCTTTCCATCTGAGGGCTTCTGGATTATTGTTTTCATGGGAAGAAATGTTTGTAGAGTGTTTTACTGTCACTTTCCTATGATAGCTGCCTGATTGTGAAGATCAAATGTCTGTTGCTTCGTTCTAGCCTCTCACACCAAACCATCTCTTGGGACAGCCTGAGTCAGAAGGGTTCTGAAAGAGATGTTCAGCTTAGCCAAGTTGACATATAAAACCACTTAAAAATAGTTCAAAAAAGACTACCGACATCGTCACAGTATAGCAAGCTTTTGAAAAGTAAACTATGGAGCTAGAGAGCTGGCTCAGGGGTTAAGAGCACTTACTGCTCTTCCAGAGGTCCTGAGTTCACGATTTCAATTTGTCTGAATTTGTTAACATTTAAAAACATATTTTAAGTAAATAGAATTAAATCACATTCTTGTTTCCCTTTTGTACCCCAACTCCTCCCAGGGACCCCCTCTTCAATATCTACAATATCTTTTTTTGTCATATTCCTTAAAATTTATAAAATGTTATAATAAAAATGAGTATTATAAAAGTTGTTTGATATAAAACAATCAATTTAACAGTGTTATGTAGATGCTTATCTACAGCAATACTGCAAATACATATGCTTTTCTCACTATAAATTTCAAATAACTCCAAACATATTAACTGTATATTTCAAAATAATACATCACTACTAGTATTTTCTTAAATGAACATAAACAACAAAAAGTGAGACTGAATGCTTTGCTTGACATTGTTATAATAAAAATGAGTATTATAAAAGTTGTTTGATATAAAACAATCAATTTAACAGTGTTATGTAGATGCTTATCTACAGCAATACTGCAAATACATATGCTTTTCTCACTATAAATTTCAAATAACTCCAAACATATTAACTGTATATTTCAAAATAATACATCACTACTAGTATTTTCTTAAAGAACATAAACAACAAAAAGTGAGACTGAATGCTTTGCTTGACATTTCTAGCTCTTGTATCAAGTTTGAAGAAGAGGACTTTATAAGTTACTCTTTCTCTGAGATGAATGCTTTTCAAAATCATCACAGCCAATGAACCAGATTCTTATCCTCACCTAATGTCTGTACCACCTTCCATGCAGAACTATTGTTCATTGAAACAGTCGGTGAATGACTTTATGGATAGACCATCTTAATACACACACCATTTCTTAAATGAATGTAACCTGTTCTCTGTGGGCTGAGAATAAACTCACACACTCAAGTCAAATAGTTTTGACCATAGCAGGAAGTCTGTATCTAAAAATCACGCCTACAATTCATTTCTTGGTGCAGCAGAACTGTCAACTCTCAGCTTAGCTACGATAGAGATAAAATCCTTTGGTGATTTGAGGGTCATTGAAGTACAGCCTTATTACAATGAAATCCAATGTCTAAAAATTGTTCTTATTTTGGGCTTGTACCACAGAAAGAGCCAAGATTTTAAACTCTACTAAATACAAAACAAACAAGCAAAGAGGTCCTGATTTCAAATCCCAGCAACCACATGGTAACTCACAACCATCTGTAATGTGATCCGATGCCCTCTTTGGTGTGTCTGAAGACAGACAGCTACAGTGTACCTATAAATAAATAAATAAATCTGAAAAAAAAAGAAAAAAATTTTTAAAAAGAAAAATAAACTATAACACTGTATTATTAAGACACCATTGTGATACTTGGAAATTTTATAATTGAGGGGACAGAAGCACAAAGAGAAGACAGGACTTTCAAGTTGATGCCCTGCAGTTTACATCCTGCTCAGTTTAACTCTAAAATCTTGTTCTATTATATTCATTCTTGCTAAGCTGTAGGGGGTGCGGGAGTTATATTCTAGGATAATTAAAAGGACTTTATTTGGTATGTAAATATGTGATAAGATTTTTTTCATTTTAATTATCACTAGTATCAATAGAAAGTTTTTAGAACTGATTTTTTAATACTTACCCATTTTAATGACTTTGCCATTAATTTTTGTTTTTGCTTCTTTGTTTATTGTATGACCATTGCATTCAGGAGATCATGAAACCTAGGCATATGCATTATGACCAATCTATTCTTCCATTCTCAAACATTTTTAGAAACTCTCAGTTCTTAAAAAATCAAGATCAAGCTTTGCAGGGTAGACAGACAGACAGACAGACACACATAAATACACACACAACACACACACAACACACATACAAAACATACAATACACACACACAACACACACATACAACGTGTACACACACACTTTTATGGCAGGAAGTCTACAGTTCTCTTTAAAGAAAATTTACATAAGTATTAAGTGAAAAGGGAGGTTAAGCTTCTAAGAGAAAGAGTCAGTTCACTATCGGTGTGTGGGGAAAGGTCTGAATTCCTTATGTAGCTCTTTCAGAGACTATCCCATGCACACTTCCTGTCTCAAGGCGGGACCACTTTCCTGGAGAAAGCAAACATCCTTCTAGCATCATGGAGTGAGGGTCAGTAACACGGGAACACTCTGCACATTCTTAAACGTAACTGAATCAGCTCCAATTTGCCAGCTAGATGGGCAGTTTAGTGGTTCACAGCAAAATGTAATAAACTGAAAAATTGCAGCCTTTAATGTAATTTCATGCAATCCTATTACATCTTAATTACTTTTTTGACCCTTTTAGGATAGTTCTTGCCTTAAAAACACACAATCTGCAGCTCTGAATGTCTTCTTCCAGTGTTATACTGAGGAAATCAATTGATTAGGATGAATTACTATTCTACTCTGTCTTCCCCTTGTGGCGCAGGCTGTCTCAGGAAGGCATAAACACATGCCTCCTGGGCATAATAAATGCTTATTAAGAACTGGTTGTGAAAAGCTCCCTGCTTTCCCATTCCCATGACTTTTAGTATCTTAACACCTCCAATTTCCCTTCAATTAACAAACAAATCCAGGATCAACTCTATTGCTATTTTACACATCATAAAAGGTGTGAGGGAAGCTGAGTTACACATAGGTTTTCATGATAGAAAGAAACAGATGGTGGGAGTGAGGAGTGTAGGGCTGGAGGTGACAGTGATAATTACACAGTGTGTATAGAACTGTGTGGCATGGTTTCCTGTGGGCAGGACTGTCAGCAGGAGCTTGAAACCACAGTCGCTTTCATGTTTGCCAAGTGAATAAGAAAATAATAAATTGTGTTTATCCAAAATTAACTAATTAAACTAATATGTACTGACTGTATGTTCCAGGCTCAAAGATAGATTTGAGGCAAACAAAATGGGGAAAGACACTGACTGACCTCTGGAGGCTTAACAAGGGTGAATGCAAGACAGAGTAACAGTGCTAAGGGCCTGGAGCCAGGAGCAGACAGTGCCTGGAGAATGGAGGTGCTGTGGGTGCTGCTTGGACAAGGCATGAGGAGAAGGGAGCAATCAGGGTGGAAGTTATAGGTCCTGTAAACAAGGGGGTGGGGCGGTCTCTCACAGTGGAGACTGAGTTTTAGGAAGGGGATTCATGCTAAATTTGCAGGCCTGCTTAACTTTTTGACTTTGGGACATGATACTGTCAATAGCAAAATTCACCCTTGAGATCTGCACAGAACTTTCCCCTCCCTCAAATCACCTAATATATATTTTTAAACTATTTATTTTTTTATTTTACATCCCAAATACTGCCCCTTTTAGTCGCCTCCCTCCCTTACAGAGTCCCTCTGCCACCTCCTTCCCCTTCTCCTCTGAGAGGGTGGGCCTCCCCTTGGGTATCCCCCCATTCTGGTCCATCAGGTCTCTGCAGGGTTAGGGTTGTTGTCTCCCACTGAGGCTAGACAAGGCAGCCCAGGTGGGAATGGATTCCACAGACAGGCAATAGTTTTAGGGACAGCTCCTGATCCAGTTGTTGGGAGACCCACATGGAGACTGAACTGCACATCTGCTACCCATGTGCAGGGGCCTCAGTCTAGCCCATCTATGCTCTTTGGTTGGTGGCTCAGTCTCTTAAAGACCCCAAGGGTCCAGGTTATTTGACTCTGTTGGTTTTCTGATGGAGGTTTTAATCTCGTTCAGAGCCAACTCTTCCATAAGAGCTCAGTTCAATGCTTGGCTGTGGGTATCTGCATCTGCTTCAGTCAGCAGCTGGGTGGAGCCTCTCAGAGAGAAGTTATGCTAGGCTCCTGTCTGCAAACATAACAGAGTATCATTAATAGTGCCAGAGATTGGTGCTTGCCCATGGGCTGGGTCTCAAGTTGGGCTGGTTATTGGTTGGTTGACCATCCCCTCAGTCTCTGCTCCATCTTTGCCCCTGCATTTCTTTTAGACAGGACAAATTTTTGGTCAAAAGTTTTGTGGGTGGATTGGTGTCCTTATCCCTCCATTGGGGTGCTGCCTGGCTACAGGAGGTGGCCTGCTAAAGTTCCATGTCCCCACTGCTATGTGTCTCAGCTAAGATCACCCACACTGAGCCCTGGGTCTCTGGCACTTCCCTAGAGATTCCACACACAGCCCAACCCTTGCCAGCTGCAGTTTTCCACTCCTGGCCATATGGCCCTTTCTCCGATCTCCCCACACCTGATGCTGACCCTTCTCTTCCCTTCCCATGTGTCTTCTACCAAGTTCCCTCTCTCCCTCTGCCTCCTATGACTATTTTATTCTCCCTTCTAAGTGAGATTCAAGCATCCTTGCTTAGGCCTTCCTTCTCATTTAGCTCTTTTGGGTTCTGTGGTGTGTAGTGTGGGTATCCTGTACTTTATGGCTATTATTCACGTATTAGTGAGTATATACCATGCATGTCCTTTATCTCACTCAAGATGATATTTTCTAGTTCCATCCATTTGCCTGCAAATGTCATAATGTCCTTGTTTTTAATAGCTGAGTAGTATTGCATTGTGTAAATGAACCACATTTTCTGTATCCATTCTTTGGTTGACAGACATCTGGGGTTTTCCCAGTGTTTGACTATTATGAATAAAGCCACTGTGAACATAGTGGAGTAGGTGTCCTTGTTACCACAGACGGTGGAGCATCTTTTGGGTCTATCCCAGGAGCAGTATAGCAGGGTACTCAGGTAGAACTATTTCTGATTTTCTGAGAAATGATTTTCTGAGATAGATATCCAGAATAGTTGTACAAGGTTGCAATCCCTCCAGTACTGGAAGAGTGTTTCCCTTTGCATCTTCACCAGCATGTGATGTCACTTGAGTTTTTGATCTTAGCTATTCTGATAGGTGTAAGGTTGAATCTCAGGGTCATTTTGATTTGCATTTCCCTGATAACTTAGGATATTATAAACTTCTTTAAGTGATTCTTGGCCATTAGAAATTCCTCTGTTGAAAATTCTCTGTCTAGCTCTGTACCCCATTTTTAAATTGGATTATTTGATTTGTTGGTGTCTAACTTCTCAAGTTCTTTATATATTTTGGATATTAGTTCTCTGTCAGATATTAGTGAAGATCTTTTCCTAACCTGTAGGCTGCCATTTTGACCCATTGACAGTGTCCTTTGCCTTTCAGAAGCTTTTCAGTTTCATGAGGTCGCATTTATCAATTGTTGATCTTAGAGCCTGAGCAATTGGTGTTTTGTTCAGGAAACTGCTCCTGTACCAATGTGTTCCAAGCTATTTGCCACATTCTCTTCTATTAGATTTAGTGTTTTATGTTGAGATCTTATGTAGGGTAAATGGATATGGATCTATTTCCATTCTTCTATGTGCAGACATCTAGTTAGACCAGCACAATTTGTTGAAGATGCTTTCTTTTTTCCATTATATGGTTTTGGCTTCTTTATGAAAAGTCAAGTGTCCATGGGTATGCAGGCTTATTTCTGGGTCTTTGATTCAATTGCATGAATCAACTTGTCTGTTCCTATACCAATACCATGCAGTTTTTATCACTATTGCTTTGTAGTGCAGCTTGAGGTCAGGGATGGTGATAAATCCACAAGTTCTCTTATTGCTCAGGATTGTTTTTAGCTATTCTGGGTTTTTTGTTTCCCATATGAAATTGAGAATTGCTCTTTCTAGGTCTGTGTTGAAAAAACTGTGTTGGAATTTTGTGAAGAATTGCATTGAACTTGTAGACTGTTTTTGGTAAGATGTTTCACTATGTTAGTCCTACCTATCCACAAGCATAGAAGGTATTTTCATCTTCTGATATCTTCTTCAGTCTCTCTCTTCACAGACATGAAGTTCTTGTCATACAGATAGTTCTCTTGTTTGATTAGAATTATGCCAAGATACTGTATATTATTTGTGGCCATTGCGGAGGGTGTTGTTTCCCTAATTTCTTTCTCAAACCACTTATCATTTGTATAAAGGAGGAATACTGAGTTCTTTTAGTTAATTTTGTATTCAGGTGTTAATCAGTTGTAGGAGTTCTCTGGTAGAATTTTGGAGGATGCTTATATTTACTATCATATCATCTGCAAATAGCGATACTTTGACTTCTTCCTTTCCAATGTGTATCCACTTGATCTCCTTGTGTTGTCTTATTACTCTAGATAGAACTTCGAATATTATATTAAATAGTTAGGAAGAGTGTAGGCAGCTTTATCTTGTCCCTGATTTTAGTGGGACTGCTTTAAGTTTCTCTATTTAATTTGGTTTGCTGTGTATTGCTTTTATTATTCTTAGGTATGCATCTTGTTTCCCTGACCTCTCCAAGATTTTTAACATGTAGGGGCATTGGATATCTTAGGCTTCATTTCATCTTTTCTAAGTGGTGTATCTATGTCACAAATTTTACAGTTTCCACGTGCCTAACTTGTATCTTCACTGATTTTGCTCTAAGCCCTTGCAGAGACATCTGAATAAGCAGTGAAGTTTGAGATTTGTTTTAGGGAAGTAGCAGTTCAAACTGGGACATGGATGATAGCATTAAAGATTGTCAGATAATTAGTGTTCATCATTTCCGATTCTTTGATTAAGCAACCCACAAATGGCTTGCAAGAGAGGGGAAGCCAAAAAGTATGGGGAAAAGGCGTGTGGACAGCCTGGCTCTGACTTTATACCCACCTTCCTGAGTAAGCACTGCCTTATGGTAAAACCCCCTTTAGCAATATTCAAGAATCTTACCAATAATAGTATTGATCAAGAAGAGCCATGAAAAATGTTACTTGTGTTCATTAACTTGCACAAAATTCAGAGATGGGCAAACATTGCAATGTTAGAAGTTAGAAGCATAACTGCTCTGAGGAAAGAGTGATTGAAAGGAAATGCGGGTAGGGTTCTAGAATTTGGGTGCTGTTCTGTTCTTGGGGAAAATTCACTGTGGGAATGCTTTGAATTTTAGGCTGAGGACTTGACTTTGCTAGGCTTCTGTTCAAAGTTCAAAAATATTAATAGATAGGAAATGACCTGGATTGGTATTACAGATTTACGTACATGTGACCCTGAAACCAATATGCAAAAGTTCATAATGAAGGTGGATATCCCCATAATATAAGACAACTTTAGTTTGTTGCCATAGTAAATTGTTATTCCATGACCAAACTAACTATCCTTTTCTTTGCCCTCATAGAATTTTTTTCCCCATTGATCAGTAACGAACCACGCCAGTGAGCTGGTTGGTTAGCAGTTGACCACGGACAGGCTTAAGATCTGAGCTACAGCTTCTTCATCTGTCAGGTGGGGTAATCATGCTTATTCATGGCTTGCTGGATGGACGTGATGAGAGATGCTGTGGTGCCTGTAGCATTCCTAACATGACATCTGGAACAATGCACACATAATGAACAGAATTTGATTTCTTACCCTTTTCTTTTTTCTCTCTTATTTTTCCACTATGACTCTCTGCAAGCCTCAGTGTGTGGACAGTATTGCATGGAATGAGAGCCCCATTCCAGGTAATACAAGTGGAGTGACAGACCGTGACTACCAGATAGCAAGTACCCAGTGATGCGACATCCGTTTGTCTGCCTGCCTGCCTACTCATATGTCTGTCTGTCTATCTATCTATCTATCTATCTATCTATCTATCTATCTATCTATCTATTATATAGCTACAAACGAATGAGAGATTGTAAATCACACAGTCTTTGGACTTTCTATAACAACACCATTACCTTCAAAAAGAAGTTGATTGTCACTAGTGTTTCCATTCTCCCTTCAAAATGATTCTTTCTCTTCTTTCTCTGCCTTTCTAATTCTTTTACACAATACCATTTAACTTTTCTCCAGCAAGGAAAATGCTCATGGGGGTATTCCTTGGAGGTTGTAGAGACGGGACCATTGAACCTGTGACTGCTGTTTTAGGACCCGCCTTCCCCCCAGGAGGGTATTTGTTTAACAGTAAGGCTGGGCACAGGCTCAGGGATATGCCCTCTAGTAAGTGGATGACTTGTCCTGAAACATAGATCTTTCCCATTTTAGCATCATCATATGAACAAGCAGTTGAGCCACTGAAGATAAAGTGGGGTCAAGGGGGTTGGACAGCGCTATCTGTTTCTAAGGGGCTTGCTCAGTGCTGTGCACAGTGAGGTAGGAAAGTCAATGACACTTTATTACTTCTCTACCCTGGCATGTATTGCCATGTCCATGGACACTTTGAAGATAAAAATGTAAAGAACTAGCACTTGACAGTTTCTGCTCTTTGTTCATCTGGCTGGTCATTCAGCCAAGCAAAGTGCCCTGGAATCATAGGCTACAGATGAGCAAGGTGACATTGGACTCTGGTCTTACAACGTGTACCTGCAAACCCATGGCAGAGCTTTTAGCTTCATCATATGCTCCTTTCTCCTATGCAGAAAAGTCAGAGGACAGAGGTTTCTTCCTGGCTGACGGGAGGCAAAGGAAGGGAGGATGCCTTGCTTTGTGTCTGGTATGCAATGAGGGTCACGTGGTTTTTGTTCCTACACCCAAACTGAATTCCTGTTTCTTCTTTCCAGAGCCCTGTCAGCGTATATTTTAAAAACAGAATGACTCAGTGGTGTTCCTAAAATATTTCTTCTTTCTAGACTCAGGAAGCCAGCCAAGGGTGAGTGTTTGCAAAGTAGAGGAATGAAGTAGCTCTGCCTGCTCTCTGCTGATAACTGCTGCTGAAATCAAAATATAGCAGTCTCATACCACTACCCAGAACATAATGGGAAGGCATAGCTATTTCTGGAATGAAAAATGTGGACCCTAACGGGTTCTCGTTCTGCAGGCTGGAAGGCCAGCCCTTCTTTCCCCTCAAGGCTGAGCGGAACAGTGAAGCAGGGTCAGCCTGTATCTGCTTAGGAGTCTGCAAGAGAAGGATTAGGGTCTCACTGACCTCTCCAGGATGGCATGGGAGGCAGTAGCAGGGCTGGGGATTATGTCATTTATTTATATTTTACAGGTTCCACAAATGGTTGCAGGAGCACTCATAATCTCTTTCTATTTCGTGTGACTTAAACTTTTCCAGAATGTGTCCATTTCTACAACCATAGAATTAAATCCTCATGTCTTTTCAATGTCAGAATGCATCCACTGCACTTTACTGACAAGGAAATGAAGTCAGAATGGCAAGAGTTCTGCACGGCTCAGCAGTGGATGCTCTTGATAAATCTTTATACAAGCACACCAAGAAGGGATGGGAGCAGTCTCAGATCCTACAGGACCCACAGATTCATTTTCTAGCTCAGTTCTAGCGCTGTGTGGAGCTGTGTGTCCCTGGCTGGGTTAACTCAGCAGAGCCTCAGGTTGTGGGCGAGTGGAAATAACAGTGGATCTCCTCTGCATAGACTCCAGGATATAGTTCCTGCAAAGCCCTCTGCACATTACTGTCTGTAGGGAAGGCTGCAAAGCCTCTTACCCTGGACATCTCTCAGAAAACTCCAATTCTTCCTAAAGATGAAGCCTTTAGTTCTGTTATAATAAAACTGAAGCTCAGTGCAGGCCGAGGTGCCGTTGTCTTGATTTCTCAGGAGCCAGTGTGAATGGACCCCAGAACTTCCCTGAAGCAGGCAGAAGCAGGGAGGCAAGAGGATCTTGAGAACCACAAAGCTTGAGACTAAGCTTGGTGCTGCCTTTGCCAAGAGAAAGACAATTTAGGCAGTCAGGGCATGGAAGAGGCCTGCAGAGCCACTCTAAGGCTAGAGTGATTCTTACTGTGGCTTCTACTAGATGTGCAGCTGGGGGAGGAAGTGGTCTAGGTTTGATGTCAGATCTCTAGAGCTAGTGGGTGAGGCCCAGAGCAGTGGATTATTTGAGGTAGCCGCTTCCTGGGGCTAGTTTGTCAGAGAAGCATGGTGGGGAGGCTGAGGACTAGGGGCATGGTATCTGATTTAGGCCAATAGCATTCTGGTGAGGGATAGATTGCGGTCTGTTGACTCTTGCAGTTCCTGTCCACGTGATAGATATTCTACTGTACAATTCCTCTGGCTTCTCCCTTGGAAAGGAGAAATGTCTGATTGGAAAAACACAGCCCAGCCAAGCTCCTTTCTCTCTATTGTTTTCGGAGCATGAGCATTCAGTCAAAACCTCAGCAGGCTTTTTTCCTGACATCAACCCCTGTCCGAGCAGTTTTGCCCTGGACTGAGGGAGCATACCTTGTTAAAGTCTCAGGTTCACTTTGAAAGCTCCAGAAAGTGCTTGGCATGTATGGCAGGAGGATGATCTTGCTGTGAACTCAACCAACCACAGCACCAATCTGCCATACATCATGTACCCCTATGTGTAACAGTAGACAGCTACTATGGTGATAACCAACTGCTCTCTGAATGAATTGGAAGCCTGTTCCACAGAAAGGATCCTATGCCTGGTATTGTGAAAAAAAAAATAAAACCTTAGCAGGCCAAAGACCCTTATAGGCATATTTCTACGGGTATTTAGTTAGTAGATGTAACTGCCTTCTAAATGGCTACACAAATATCACTCTCAACCCCAACCAGAAAAGTTTCTAGATGGAGTAAATGGCAGGAAATCCAAAGATTCGTGGTTGCCCAAGATGCTGAGAAAAAGTGACAGATGAGGGCTAATCATAAATAAGTCACTTATACTAATCTCTCCATGGAACAGGGAACATTATAGAAGTGGGAATAGAGAGATAATCAAATACAGAGGGTAGGGGGAAAGGGAACATAATCCCATCCTCTAGACAAGACACAACCAATGTAATCATTAACGGTAGTTATGTTTACTCATAGTAGGCCTGCACAAGGCAGGCTTTGACAGCAATTAGTCACAGGTCAGGTAGGGTTTCATGGGACCCTAGCCCTTACTGCTGAATTCTAGGCTACTGGTGGACTCTGGGAAAGGGAAACCCACTGTCTTCATTTGTGTAACCCTTGATGTACACACCAGACAACAACAGACAGTTACAATTCAAAGAGCAAATGATGACCTTGGTCAAACCCAGAGGGACACAGATTCAGGAATGTATTTACTAAGGGAGGGGGGAAGGTTGGACAGGGTGAAGTAAAAAGGGTAAGTCATTATCAATGAATAGTGATGCTTCATTCATGATTGTAAAATCTTCAGGTCTGTGAAACATAAACTTTTATTACAAGTCGTTTGGTAACTCTCAAAGTGCTGAAGGGCCTACTGATGGTTCTTTGTCAGAGAGGAAAATAACAACCTCAAGAACATTTGGGCAGATTTTAGCACATGGCACAGCATGTCATAATTATCCGCTTTACCAACCCCACACCACTAAATTCCATGGAGTGATGTAACGTGGGTCTGAGTGGGTTTCTGCCTTCCTGACGGATCTATGTCAGAGCTGGGAACTGCGGCCTCAGAAACTTCTCAGTCTTAGAAGGATGCTGCCAACAAGCTGCTAAGCCTCCCCCTGGGACACGTCAAAAGAAGGACATATCTCTAAGCTTCGCAGCCCTGCAATTCCCTGGGGAGGAGACATTGTCCCTCTTTATCACATTCGGTCTCACTGTCTCCCAAGGCATGCATTCACTTCCCAGTCCTCTGTAGTGTGAGCAGTTGGAGGACTCTGACAAGTATCAGAACTCTTGTGAGCTCATGGTTAAATCACTCGTTGCCATGTCTAGAAGATGGGCTTATGTAATCTTTTTCCCACTTTCAGAAAATTTTGAGAACTACCAACCCACAGTGGCAAACCCAGCCTGTACCAACCAAAGTCTGTTTAGTTCTTTATGGTGCTTGAGGATCAGCCATGGGTTTCCTGCAGAAGTGCTGTCTTTAAGACTCCACATAGTAAGTAGCACAGTAAGAGTCTCACTCCTCTCACCCTCATTTTCTGACTAGGAGCTTCTAGACGTTCTATGAGTTTCCATGTAATCAGAGTGCAAGGAACAATTTTGTTTTAACCCATGACCCAAGCTCTAGGTTGCAGAGGACCTCCGAAGGCTCTGAAGTAAAGACAATGTTTTTTGTATGCTTAGGAGGTTAGTGGTTGGAGCCCTAGGCAACCTTAGGAAAGGGCTGGTCGTTACCAAGATGGAGGCACGACTAAAGTAGGGGAACTCACAACTCCATCACTGACCCTCAAGTCTGCTCTCTTCCATGCAAATGTCTAAGAAACATTTATTCTTTAGCGAGGAATATAGCTCAGTGGTACAATATTTGTCTGATATGCACAAGCCCTAAGTTTGGCAGCCTCTTCCTTTGTACTATCCAAAACCATTTATCCCATGATGAATATGATATGATATAATATAATATAATATAATATAATATAATAATTACTAAGTTTTTAATGATGAGCAGGACACAATTTCTTTTCTCTTTTCTTTTTTTCCGCATTGCCAGTAATTTATTTATTTATTTATTTTCCCATTAATTAATTACTTTATTCACTTTATATCCTGATTGCAGGCCCCACTTCTTCCTCTCCTCCCAGTTCCACTCTCATAAACCACTCCACCAATACTCCCTCCTTTTCTCCTCAAGAAAGGGGAAGCCCCCATGGGTACCAATCTACCCTGGCACATTAAGTCACAGCAGGACTAAGTACATTCTCTCCCACTGAAGCCGGACAAGACAGCCCCTAGGGAAAGGGGATTCAAAGGCAGATGATGGAGTCAGAGTCAGCCCCTCTCCAGTTGTTAGAACACCCACATGAAGACCAAACTGCATATGTGCTACAAATATGTAGGGGGTCTAGGTCTAGCCAATGCATACTCTTTGGTTGGTGGTTTAATCTCTCTAAGCCCTGAAGGGCCCAGGTTAGTTGACTCTGTAAGTCTCCTTGTGGTGTGGCCAGGACACAATTTCTAATGTGGAATTTCTAGAAATAATATTACCAATTCTTCTAAGGATCTTCTGTGTATCTAGACATTTTTAAAAATGACCTTGATCTAGAGAGATGGCTCAGTGGTTAAGAGCACTTGTTACTTTTCTGTGGGACCCAGGTTTGGTTCCAAGCACTCACATCATGTTTAAAAATTCTCTGTAACTCCGGTTCCAGGAGATTGCCTGTCTTCTTCTGGTCTTCATGAATTCTGCACACACATACTTTATAGGCATACATGCAAGTGAATACCCATTAACATAAAATAAATATCTTTATGTGTTAATTGGCTTGACTTTGTATGTGTATGTGTGTGCATACATGCATATTTTATGTTGTGTACATGCTGAGAATTTTATCTAGGACCTTGTGAATGCTACACACATACTTTCCCAACTCAGCCTTGGCCTTGATTTTTTTTTTACAAGCCTTGCAAATTATCTAACAAATTAATAACTGAATCCAAAGCTTGACTGAGGGAGGTTCTGTATACACAGTACCAATGTCATTTTGATGCTGCTGATGTTATCAGGCTTGTGTCTGTACAAAGTCTCAGAACTGAGAAATGTCCTTTATTTAGTGGATCTATAAAGACAGCATGGTACATATACAAAGACTAATAAATCCGAGGGTGTGAACTTGCCTTCTTGTCAGTATGACTATTTCTAAACTACCTTTAGGCTGAATTATGTTATGTAGTATTCCCCAATCCTGACATGCATAGCTAGTGGATATGCATTCATGGCCATGGCAACCTAGCTGATATACTTGCCAGTATTCATGCCCTGACACTGACTACATGTGCTGCTGCCAAGAAATCTTTTTTTTTAATCCTGAAATAGGATTTCATCACTTTTCTCTCAATCTTTCCTCCCTCTAGCCCCTCCCAACTACCTTTTGTCAAATCCCTTCCATGCACATTCTCAAGTGCATAGTCTATTTTTCTTTGTTTATTATCATTATCTACACACAAATGTACATGATGAGTTGTTTGTATGTAATTTCATGATTGACCCATCTACACTGGACAACCAATAAAGAGGCTCATTCCTGGGAGCTGCTAATTCACTAGTTCTCCTTCTCCTAGCAGTCATTAGTTGTCTATAGTTTTTGTCTAGGTGAAGGACCTAAGAAAAGTCTCCCTTATATTTTTTTGAATATTTTATTTTGTGTATAGGTACTTTACCTACATGCATGTCTGTGCTCCATATGTATGCCTGGTGCCCTTGAAGGACAAGTTAAAGATGTTTGTAAGCAATCATATGGGTGCTAGGAATTGAACCTGCTTCCTCTGGAAGAGCAGCCAGTGCTTTTAACCACTGAGTCATTTCTCCAGCTCCATTGGGAGAAATTTCTTGGGAGCGCTAGTGTTCCAGTCTTGTGGCCATTTCTAGGAGAGATTGATTGACAGCAGACACCCTGGTTTTCTGGCTATTTATCTCTGTCCCCTCTTCTGTGATGCTGCTTGCATCATAGATACAGAAGCTATGATACAGATGTGTCTGTTGGGGCTGGGCTCCTCCTAATCTGTTGAACTGTGTGTTGTGGCCAATTGTGATTTTCTGTGATGGTGCCCATTTGCTAAAAAGAGATTTGGTATAAAGAAATCTAATTGTAGGACAAGAAGAGGGAAGGTGAGAAGCAATCCAAGTTCTATGCATCTAAGCTGTTTTGGTTTAGGGTTAATATCTCTAATTTCACTGAGTTTTCAATCTAGGAGCCACCAAATTAAAGGTCCACGACAATCTCATAGGGAGGTAGATGTTCATCCTTTGCTCCAGAGTGTCCTTTCTCTGGGAATTTTGCTTTTTTCCTAAAATAAACCTCCCTCAGAGTACTCAGTAAGTAGTTCAAATGCTCTCTCTGCAGTGAGGACTATTTGGGAAATCATTCCAGTATGAATTGACTCTGAGGGCTCCTTTCCTGAGATCTGTCATTTGACTCTCACTGTTTGCTGTTTCATGAACTCTGACACAGAGAGATTCAGGGGGAGTTTCCTTTGAGTCTTTGCTGGGATTATGAAAGATCTTTTCACCCATGGAAGCCTAAATCAGAGCAAAATAAAAGGCTGGAAGCCCTATATCCTCTAATCTTAAACATGAACATCAGTTTCACCACTGATGTAAGGAAAATCCCCTTGTCCACACAAACCACATATGCATGTGCACACACATCACTAAGAAACAGAAGGGGCATAGAGAGGGCATTGCTCTTAGTTCTGAGAGTCAACGTGGCTTCTGCTTCTCTCGCAGATCTTGTGGGTCAGGGCTATAGTCTGATTTCGGTGTGTAGAGTAGTGTTCTGGTTAGTTTGTGACAAGTTAACAAAACCAAGAGACACCTTGGGAGAAGAAACTTGAAAGGAGAACCGTCCTCCGTTAGGTTGACCTGTGGATATGTCCTTGGGGTCTTTTTGCTAACTGATGAAAGAGATCTAGTCTACTGTGGGGTGGTGAAACTCTTGGGTAGGTGGGCTTCATCTGTGTAAGATAGAAAACCAAGTAAGCTAGTGGAGGCAAAGCAGTCCCCCATGCTTTCTGCTTCAGTTTCTGCCTTGAGTTGAGTTTCTGCCTTGGCTTCTGTTGATGATGAACTATAAAGTGTGAGATGAAATGAAACCTTTCCTTCCCAAGTTAGTTTTGGTCATGGTATTTATTACAGCAACAGAAAACAAATTAGTCCATATGTCCAGATTTCATTTTAAAATTGCAAACAATGGAGCTGGAGAAATGACTCAGTGGTTAAAAGCACTGGCTGCTCTTCCAGAGGAAGCAGGTTCAATTCCTAGCACCCATATGGTTGCTTACAAACATCTTTAACTTGTCCTTCAAGGGCACCAGGCATACACATGGAGCACAGACATGCATGTAGGTAAAGTACCTATACACAAAATAAAATATTCAAAAAAATATAAGTAATATGAAAAATCAAGCCATTAGCTCCTCTTTAAAACCAACCACATCTGTAGAAATGTATCCCAGTGAGGATTAACTAAATGAACCCCAGGAGACAGAATTTAAAAGAACAACCAAAGGATTCAAGGAGAGGAATGAAGACACAGAGAAACATCTCCATGAAGTTAAGGAGAATAAACCTGAATGATGTCCAAGAAAACATAAATATAAGCTTGATAGAAATGATGAAGACAATCCAGGACTTGAGAACAGAATTCAGTAATGAGACAGGCACATTGAAGAGGACACAAGCTGAAAGGAAGATGGAATTGAGACACCTGGCAACTCAACTAGAAAACCCAAAGGAACCCCTTAAAAGTAGACGACGCAACTAGAAGACAGGGTATCAGGACTCAAGAATAAAGTAGAAGAACTAGGATCTAGATCAAATAACAAGAAATAAAAATAAAATAAATAAAAACAACAAAAACTCAGAAAAGGAACATGCAAGAAACAAAGGACACCATGAAATGGCTAAACCTTCAAATTATAGGGATAGATATGGAAGAAGAACCCCAAGTCAATGGCAAAGACTAGATCTTCAACCAGATCATAGAAAACAGAGCTAGAACAAGATGCTAGGAAATGGAAAGACATCCTATGCGCATGGGTTGGTAGAATTAATATCATGAACATGACCATTCTACCTAAAGATAGTTACATATTCAATGCAATTGAAATGGAAAGTCCCACCTCATTCTTCACAATAATAGAAAAACACTAGCCTAAAAGTCATTGGACCCAAAATAGACCTCAAGAAGTGCAAACAATACTGAGCAAAATGAACAGTGCAGGAGAGATTACCATTCTAGATCTCAAGCTGTATCACAGAGACATGGCAATAAAAACAATATGCCACTAGCAAAAAATCAGACATGTAGACGAACAGAACAAAATCAAACACTCAAACATGAACTCACATAATTTCAACCTCTTAATAGTTGACAGAGATGCAATAAAACATAAACTGGAGAGACTAAATCATTGTCAACAAATAATACTGGAAATATTGGATGTCTTCATATAGAAGAATGAAATTAGACCCATATCTATCACCTTGCACAAAAATTAATTCCTAATAGACAAAAGACCTAAATGGGAAACCAGAAACACTGAAACTGTTGGAAGAAAACATAGACAGAGAAGAATTCTCAAAAAGACTCCACTGGCCCAAGAATTAAGGCCAACAGTTGATAAGCAAGGTTCATAAAATTATAAAGCTTCAGCACAGCTAAAGAAACAATCAGATGAAGAGGAGGGCCACAGAATGTGAGACAATCTTTGCGAACTACACATAAGACAGAAGAATAATGTCTAGAATATATAAAGAACTCAAAAATTCCAAATGACCCCTTCTCAAAAGAAAAAGGCTAAGAAATATCTCTTTTTTTTTGGTTAGATATTTTCTTTATTTACATGTAAATTTCTCCTTTCCCAGGTTCCCCTCCAAAAAACAAACAAACAAACAAAAACAACAAGAACAAACCCCTTTTGCCTCCCCCCTCCCCATGCCTGCCACCCCACCCTCTCCCACTTATTGGCCCTGGCATTCCCCTACACTGGGGCACAAAATGTTCACAAGGCAGAGGTCCTTTCCTCCTATTGATGATCAAATTTTCAATCCTCTACTATACACATGCTGCCAGAACATTCAGTCCAACCCTGTATAGTCCTTGGTTGGTGGTTGGGTCCCTGGGAGCTCTGAGGGTACCAGTTAGTAATTGTTGTTCATCCTAAGGGGCTGCAAACCCTTCAGCTCCATAGAACCTTTCTCTAACTCCTTCACTGGGGACATTGTACTCAGTTCAATGAATGGTTGTGAGCCTCTACATCTGTATTAGTCAGGTATTGTCAGAGCCTCTCAGGAGATAGCTATATGCTTGTCCTTCCTTCAGTCTCTGCTTCATAGTTAATCTCTGCCACTCCTTCTGTGGGTATTTGATTCCCCTTTTTAAGAAGGAATGAAATGTCCACCTTTTGGTCTTCCTTCTTCTTAGGTTTTTTTGTGGTTTGTGTGTTGTTCTTCCTGTATTCCAAACTTCTGGGCTAATATCCACTTATCAGAGAATGCATACCATGTGTGTTCTTTTGTGATTGGGTTACCTCACTCAGGATGATACTCTCCAGATACATCTATTTCACTAAGAATTTCATAAATTCATTGTTTTTAATAGCTGAGTAGTACTCCATTGTGTAGATATACCACACTTTCTGTATTCATTCCTCTGTTGAGGGACATCTGGGTTGTTTCCAGTTTCTGACTATTATAAATAATGCTGCTATGAACATGGTGGAGCATGTGTCCTTATTACATGATGGAGCATCTTCTGGGTATATGCCCAGGAGTGGTATGGCTTGGTCCTCTGG
>JADRCD010217711.1:0-13235 GCA_019843815.1 Montemys delectorum | reverse complement strand
CACACACACACACACACACACACACACACACACATACACACACACAGTGGAAACCACAATCTGTGCCTCTCTGTTCTTAGGAAGCCTCTTTCCTGTGCTTTTTCTCATTTGAATTGAGTATATCCTATTTCTAACTCACTCTGTAAATCTTTTTCTGATTTCCCTTCTGTCCCTCAGTTAGATGTCACTTTCAAACATGACTGCTTCCTTCTACAAACTAAACTTACCTTGATTGTTAGGGATTGAAGGTGTGCACTAGAGTATGTTTGTATTTCAGCCAAATCATACTGTAATTAAGAATATACCTGCATTCTAGCTAGATTACATTGGCCTAGAATGCCTTGTTTATGTCCTTTGCCAGAGCAGCCATGTTGTTGGGTTAAAGATGCCTCTACAGGAATTGACCCATCTCTCCAGGCCACTGTGCATAGGCCTCTGAGATGATTTGTCTTTCTGTCTGCTTCTCTATCACTTATCACTCCTTATCTACAACATTTACAATTTTTCCCCAGAGGATTTAACAAGGGTTTGCTTACTTGTTATTTTTATTACTTCTTTGAGAATTTTTAATAAAATGTCCTTTGCTCTTACTTTCACACTGGCCTTTTTACTTAGCAACTCATGGCTACTATGAAGAGCCTTTTCTCCTGTGTGAAGTAGTCACAATTAAACTTATTTCATATGAGCACATGTGTTTAAGAAACTCATAAAATAGTTTTCCATATGGTCTTTTCAAATATCTTTAGTTTTAGTTATATCTACCCCACCCCCTTCTCTGACCAACAAACAGTATGACATGGTTTCCTGGCCCCAGAACAGAGCTTCCTTGAATGTTAATGGCTGTTGCAGGCATAAGGCTTGTTTGTATAATAATGTACACAATTTCATGTTCCTCCTTCAAGAAATGTCCTCTCTGCCAAAGTTAATGACTCCATGATAATCAGAGAGAGCAAGAATCCAGGAAGCAAGGGTACATCTAATGTTCAGCAAAATGGTAGAACGTTACAACCTTTAGGACATCCTTTAAGGCTGAGGGAAAGACCTCTAAAACATAAGTACAAAAATATATAGGGGTTTTTGTTGTTGTTGTTGTTTTTTCTGTTGTTGTTGTTTTCTTTTTCGAGACAGAGTTTCTCTGTGTAGCCAAGGCTGTCCTGAAAGTCCCTCTGTAGACGGGGCTGTCCTCTAACTCGGAAATCTGCCTGTCTCTGCCTCCCAAGTGCTGGGATTAAAGCGTGTGCCACCACTGCCTGGCTGGTTTCTTTTTTTTTTTCTTTTTTCTTTTTTTCTTTCTTTTTTTTTTTTTTTTTTTTGATTCTTCAGATGTACACTAGTTACACTTGGCCACAAGAGAGAATAGAACTAGTCCAGAATGTCAAAGGTCCAGGAAAGAAGGCCAGCGGAACTGTTTTGGTTGTAAGAAAGAGTCATTTTCCCAGGTGATCTTGGCAAGGTGACATTCTGGGTCTACTGAGACTTATTATATATAGTTTCTTAACTATGCAAAACATAAGAATGTAAATATGAATTGTATAAGGAACTTCATATATCAAAGGAACAGATGCAGCTGTACTATAAACAGCTTTGGCAGGCAGACACAGGAACAGGTAGATTCCTGAGTTCAAGGTCAGCCTAGAGAGAGGAAGTTTAGGTACAGAATGGGAGGAATGGCAATTTTAGGGCAGGGTCCTACCCAGCTCTCTTATTGCTCTTGTGCAAGCTGTCTCTAGGAATCAAGGGGCTGGAGTGATGGGATGCTGCTTCCTGGAGTAATCACAAGGGATACTAGAGTAATGACTGAATGGATATGTGGAAAAGACTGGAGTTTTGATCTGAAAGAGGTGAACTGTCCAAAGAGTTTTATAGAATTGCAAAAAAAAAAAAAAAAAAGCTGCATCAAGCAGAGAACTTTCTGGAGATCTCCAGAGGTCATAGAACTTAAAGGGAGCAGTCTGGAAAGTTGCCTCAAGCAGAATATAGATTGTCAGCATGTAACCCACTATTTGACTTCAAGTTGTATGTTAAAACACTCTCAAACACCCCTTTTTTCACAATCCCTATCCAAGCTGAGGCTAGTCCTTGGAAGGTGGTGTGTGTGTGTGTGTGTGTGTGTGTGTGTGTGTGTGTGTGTATGTGTGTGTGCACTTGCTAATTCAATAGGGAAAATTTCAGACCCAACATTAAGACCTTAGAATTTTTGTTTATGTGTTAAATAAAATTCTGAGTCATTAACACAAAATTTTCATTTTATCGTGATTTGAGTATGTGTATTTCATTAAGTGAAATTTGTCAAATATATTATTAAGAAAAATAAATAGAACAAAATAGATGCTTATTTTGTTTCTTCATCTGACACACAGAATCACTTAATGGAAATAAAATAAAAACAGAGCACTAAAATAAAATAACTAGGCAGCTTTCTCAAAGTAAGTTAGAAGCTCCCGTGGCTTTTACTTTAAGTACTTTAGATTTCCTTTTCCTTTCTATCCTTCTGGTGTGTCTAAGCAACCTGCTCCAAGTTCACAGAACAGTTAAATCACTTTACTTTGTAGGTTTTAACTTCTTCTAAAATGCCTTTAAGATACCATTAGTTTGGTACTGACCATCAATTCTACTTACAGGATACATCCTAAGAAACTAACTGATGTATTTGCAGTGATTTATTGCTTAGGATTCTGTGAGGGTTAATCTTCATAATCAACTTGACTAGATTTGAAATTTGTTAGACATATGAATGTACTTTAGATAAAGGTAAACACTTTGTAATAAAATTACTGTTCAACCAGAAGATTAAGGACTGTTGACAAGCATAAATCTTCCTGTATATAGTTGTAATTTATTTAAATTTTAAACTTCTTTTTTTTAGAAAATTCAAACTTTTGCTTTGACATTGACCAATTTGATTATTTCTACTATTGTAAAGAAAAACTCATTCCAAATGCCATCTTTATTTTTCTGTTTTAAAAGAATTTTAAAATGTTTAAATAGTGTTTGGTTCATTCTTTGATAGTCTCATATAATATGCTATGATAATATTCATTCCACTCTCCAAACTCCTTCCATTTTCTTCTCCAATCCCTTACCCACCAGTTTTATGGTCTTTCTTTTAAAAATAAAAAAATAAAAATCCTGAAGTCTCCTGGGATTGGAACTTGCCTTGGAGTGTGATTCCTACAGCAGCTGTCACTGTGTTGAAGAAGATCGCTTCCTCTCTCCCAGCAGTGTCAACTTTGTTTGTATTCCTCACGTCCTTTATGCTGTATTTTGTATTGCTTGTATATGCAGATGTTTTTGCTCACGTCCTTTATGCTGTATTTTGTATTGCTTGTTTGTGTAGATGTTTTTGCATGATTCCAAAGTCTCTATGAGTTTACTTATGCATCTGTCCAGTTGTATCTGAAAATGACTGTTTTCTTGTAGTCACCACTTCTGACTCTTGCAATCTTTTCAACCCCTCTTCTACATTGATCTCTGAGGTCTGAGGGAAGGGAGTGATAGACATCTGATTTATAGCTATGCCTTCCACTGCCTCTTAGTATTTGCTTGTGTATTAACAGGTTATAGGTTTCTGTGTTAATTTTCATGTTCTCTGATGATGGTTCATTGATGCACTTTACTCTGGGTTTATAAATATATCATTAGGACGCATTGTATTGCTATACACCTTTAGTAGCATAGTATTAAGTTTTCCCCTAAGACCCACAATGCATCTAGTCTTCTACTCTTGCTCTCATTTATAATGTCGGGTATTGGTTCCATCAAATAGAATAAACTTGTAATCAAGTAAAAAGAATGTATTTGGTTACTCCCATAACATTCACAACACTAAGGTACCAGCTGGATATCTTGCTACATGGGTAGTTTTTTATAGCTGTCAGAGTTTTTAGATGGATGAGATTAATAACTAATTTATTCCTGTGGTAGCATATATAATACCTTCCAAAGTTATGGAAGATAAGCAGAATGGGTGAAGGTTCCAGTTGAGTATCAGCTAGATTTATCCATGACCTTTGGCAATGTCCTAAGTATATGGTTATGTCAGCAATATACTCTACTGTCAGGATCTGAAGGTTAACCAACAGTGCTGGCTATAGCTAATTTAGGAATTTTACAGGGTCTTTGGGACCCAATGGGCAATCACTCAAAACCAGGTTGTTGCAGTAAATCTCCAACCCAAATAAGCCCCAGCAATGAAAACACAACTCAGTTAATATAAGTACAAGCTGTGCGCTTAGACTGGGCAGATCTAGCACTACACCACCATGTTCTTCATCTATGAGACCCCTTAGAACTCGTGATTTTTCCAGGCTACATGCTTCTGCTCTGCTTACCTTTCATCTTCCTCTCAGTCCTCCGTCATCCTCTCTTCCTCTCCTTCTCTCCTACAACCTTCAGCTCTACCTTCTCCTCCTTTTCTCTGCCCTATGACCACTTCTCACCTTTATTTTATCAATTAAGGTGGGAAGAAGGTTTACAGGAAACCACCTGAGTGCTGACTCATTCCTTGTTCTCAGCCCTTCACAGGAGAATGGAATTAACATAAAATATAATTAGCCCCAGGGCTATCCACAACACCACAACCTATTTTGGTACTTGGAACTTTACTTGTTAAATGTAATTTCTAGTTGGGATGTTAACAGTTATTATTCTTAATGTTATAATTATCATTCATCTTTCAAAATGCTACTGTTTTTCTTAGGTTAAAATTATGAACCTATTAGTAAATCTATGTAATATGAATATTTATGTAATCTGTATATTTTACTATTTTTCAACATAATTATGTACCTATTTGTATATGTCCACTTCTAGTTATGTGATTAATAGACACATTAAGAAGTTCATAAACAAGAAATGTAAAGTCTACAAAATTTTTAACATGATCTTACTAATATTACTGGAAATATTTGCATTTCAATAATCTCCAATATTTTATAATTTGTGATATTTTGGATATTTGAAATATAGGTTCTTCTGCCAAGAATACATTAGAATGTAAACTGGTTAATACTTTATCCCATATTAATGTGATATGTCAAAAATAAAGTTTGAACTCATAAGCCTTAACAAAACTCTAATATAACATAGTAAAAGGCCTAGAATTGTCATTTTGCCTAGTTTCACTTCTTGATACTATGGTATTTGCTATGGATAATTTTAAGCTGGTAAGCTAAAAATATTTTTAGTATAGATTTACTATAGAAAACTGAGACTCATTAATAAAAAGTTTTTTTTTTTGTTTTCAGACAAAGATCCCCATCCTCTGCCAGCCTTATCGCTTATCAGACAGAGGATTTCGTGACTAGAATGTACCTAAGACATCAGTTTTTTTTTTTAAGATTTACTATAGAAAACTGAGACAAAGAAATCACAGCCATCAGTTGATATGTTTATACACTGTTATTTTGATATGTGTGTGCACGTGAGTGTGCATGAATGTATGTGTTTTGTGTGTGTGTGTGTGTGTGTGTGTGTGTGTGCGTGTGAGTGTGTTTGTGTGTGATATTGTTTAGAGAGTTGAAGTCAAGCTTTAGAAATGCACCGTGTCTAGTTCTTGTGACAAAAGAGTTCTCTACTCTTTGGGCTGGCACTTTGGCCAAAAGATGCTGAGGTCTTCATACTGCCATGAAGAAGCCTTCCTGTTTCCTGCTCTCCTTACATTCTCCAAGCTTCAGAGGCAGAGCAAGCACAAATCACTATCTTCAGCTTCTGCTCAGCCATTTAGGGAGAAGAGTGGTGAAGTCCAGGTTAAAGGGTAAGCAGACCAGGTCTCAAGTGGTATGGTTCCTTTTTCTCTTCTATGATGCCCCATATGTTACTCAATGTTCCACAGTCACCACTAGGGAGAGCTCTCACAAACCCCTTTTTCACTCAGCATTCTAGAGAGGCATGCTTAGGATTTTCTTATATTATCTTGTCTCTGCTGTCTACTTCTTGTGACTATATCTCAGGATGAGACAAAGGTCTAAATTTGAGGTGGTCAGAACAGACTTGCTCAAAACAGCAATTCAACTGGAATTCCATGTGTGGAATTTGCTTCAGCTCTTGATCCTTGAACTGAAGTCACCCAATTATGACATTGGGCCCACTGAAAACATCTTCATACTGAAACAAGAATTTTTTTCCCATCCAAAAGAGGAAATCATTATAGGGCCTAGAAAACTGGGAATGAAATTTTTGCAATCTGGAAACTAGATATTTATTAGAAAGGAGAAATAGGAGGAAATTTTTATTGAGCTGCTTACTTGTGATTGACAAAAAGATATTTCCTGAGTTCTGAATTTTTGTTGTAAAGAATATTATAAGCACATTCATAATCTACATTCAGACACCATTTTATATTGCAATTGATTTTTCTCTCATACAATACATCCCAACCACAATTTCTCCTCTCTTAACTCCTCCCAGCTTTCCTCTACCTCTCCTCCACCCTACTCATTCCTTTTAAATTTTTCACCCAAAAGGAGAAAGCCACCAAAAGACTACCAAATACCCACATACAGGAAAACAACATGCAGTACTATAAGGCAAAAGCTCTAAAATTGAAGCTGGACATGGAAATCCAACAGGAGGAAAAGAGTCCCACATGCAAGCAAAAGACTCAGAGACATATCCACTTCCATAGTTAGGAGTCACAAAGAAACATCAAGCTAACAGTTCACAAAAATACAGAGATAGCAGCCACAACATATATGCAGAGGAGCTGATAGAGAGCTACTCAAGACCTGTGAATGTCATTTCAATCTCTATGTACCCATATTAGCCTTGATTAATTAATTCTATGGGCTATGTTTTATTAGTATTCTCCATCTCCTCTGACTACTATAGTCTTTCCTTCCTTCCCCTTACATGGGATTTCCTAAGTTTAAAAGGGACCCTATGGAGATCTCCAACTTGGACTCAGTTTCAGCATTTTATCTGGCTGTGGGTATTTGCATTTACTCCCATCTATTGTCTGAGGAAACACTGTTGATGATGATGATTCCACAAGGTGCTTATCTATGAGTATAGCAGAAACTAATCAATATTCATTTTGTTGATGGTTTTATGAGGAACTCTCAGGAGCTGATGTGCAAACCTAGTACAGTAGAAACTTCGTGGAATCTTTTAGGGTGAGAACTTCTAGTAATGATGGTTGTAGTGTTTCGACTGGCTATCTCTTGTAGCCAGCCAAGGCTTCCAGTGATGTGCCTAAGTTGCAATCTGTTGAGTTGTTGGGGGGTTCCCGTGGAGATCCCCAAACAACTGAAGCTGATGCTAGGATTGAGGATTCCACTCTATAAACTGACAGTGGGCCCCATTGCTAAGGACAGCATCTACACACTCATTGAATGTGAAAATTTCAAGCTGGTACCTTCATAAAGCCTTCATACCTATGATCTAGTCACTATAGGAAGGCACTCTGCAGAGTACAAAAAGAGAAATATAAACACCAATCCAGCATGGTAAAATCTTTGACTTACAATCTGTCCTGCTTAAAAAAATATGCTAGGGTAATGGTGGTACAGAACTCGTAGGAGAGGCCAAGAACTGTCTGATTTAACATAAGACCCACTATAGGAGAGGAAGTTCATGGTGAATACTGATTGCATGGCCAGAAACTGGAGACTTAATAGCTCACAGAATAAGATAAAATCAAACAGAACTGGTCAACAACAAACAAACACAATAAAAACAGTGAAATCATGCAAGACCACTTTTAACATGATTAAAAATATGGTTCTATGTTTGTTTTCAGAATTATGAAATCAAATATGGATGGATCAATTACTTCTTAAAAATGGACAAATGTAGTGACTGGAGAGATTAGTCAGTGGTTAAGAGTAAGCTTTATCTTTGCTAAGGACCGGAGTTGGATTCTCACAGCTGAATGAGTTTACTCTCAATGTTTCAGGGCATCTAACACATCTGATGTTTGTCAGGCTTGCATTTACATGTACATATTTCCTGTTGTCATGACCACACATACACACACACACACACACACACACACACTCACACACACACATACACACAAACACACATACCTATACACACAAACATAGACATAATAAAGATAGAAAAATAAATTTTTAAAAACATAAAATTTGTTATTGATGTTATTGTATGCAGGGCATTTAAATATTGCTTAAAATGATTAGCTTTATATGAATTATATTGTGTATACACTGAGAGTGCTTAAAAATGTCTAGCAAGGTTTGTTCCATATATATCTCCGTTCTATAAATATGTGCCAGATATACAACAACAGCAAAGAGCCAATCAGTTTTCCTCTACAGTGTATGATTTAGTAGGGAAAAGATGCAAGAACAAAGCAAGGAAAATAAATTATTAAAAACAAGTTCTTAACCTGTCAGCTGAACAGAACAGAGATGAGGAACTAACAAACAATATAGTTTAAGTGTTTTCACCAAGAAAGAGTTTAATTACGTGAGAAAATTCAAAATAATAATATATAGATTAAATATATGTACATATACTCTCTCTCTCTCTCTGTGTGTGTGTGTGTGTGTGTGTGTGTGTGTGTGCTGTGTTGTATAGAAAACTAACATCCAAGAGATCAAGATATGGGGAGAGAACTTGACAGTTGGAAAGACTATTGTTCCCATGATTTAATGTATAGTAAAAAATGAAGAAAGAATATAAGTCATAAATGAATTACTGACCATCTTTTTATGATTTGGGGAAAATAGAGGTATATTGGTTTATAACATATGTAATAAAAACACAAGAAAATTCATATATAGTAATGAAACATTGACGTAAAGTTCTGCAAGTTATTTGGGAAGAGTTTGTCAGTATCAATAGTTCCTGTTTAAGGATTTGGGAAGATTAGGGTAGGGAAACAAAGACTGATTGATAGAAACTCGTTAAGTATGATTTACTCTGGATCCCTTTGTGACTTTCATTTTTACCTAATCAAATTAGTTCTCTATCATTTAGGTTTTTGGCTTGGACAAAGAAGAACACTATCCAATGTTACACACAGAGGTTATTCGTAGCCTGCATTGGAAAAGCAGTAGTGAGAATGAATACCTGTAGATAAAGCTAAGTTTCATTTGAAAACAAATTGACAGACTCTTCTGATGTAGTGGTTCTCAACCTTTTTCACACTGAGACATTTTAATACAGTTCTTCATGTGGTGGTAAACTCAAACCATAAAATTATTTCCCTGATACTTCATCACTATAATTTTGCTCATATCTGATATGAGATACCCCTAAGGGCTTCTGACCCATTAGTTGACAACTGCTATTCTAATGCATCAGGTATATGGCTACACAGTGAGTTCTCCTATTAATAAGAAGGATATTGATGTAGCTCTGTAAAATAGGGGAAGTCAGAAGACACTTGGTTGATATGAATCATAAGTTCATACTTTATATACATTAAGTCTAAGGCAAACATTTAAAGGCTAAATTAAGAAGGATATACGTGCATAGATAAGGCTGACATCAGATACATTCAAAACTGCCAAAAGAATGTAGCCCTTTACTTGTGAGGGTGGTTTATTAAAATCACTACTATATAGATTGAATGTCCTTCAGGATTCAAAATTTTGTTGTTTACATAGAAAATATACCATTGAATAAGATATAATAGTAAAGATTTTATTATTATCAGAGACTGAAGGTAATTTAAACATAGATCTTGACTTGATTTGTGATAAACATAGATGTTGAAGTATGTTTCAAAGACAACTTGAGGATCTAAGTGTCAAGCTCAGTGGTAGAGAACTTGTTGAGCAAGTGAGAGACCCTATGTTTGACCCTTCATATTACAAAAATAATAAAATAATGATTACTTAGATGAAACTAAAACAATTTAAAATAAAAGGTGAATGAACTTTCAGTAATACGTAGCTAAATAATGCAAACAAAAGAAAGATTGCTTAAGATTGGCCTTTCAAACTGTTGGCAATTTAAGAAATATTCATGATTACAACAGGTGGCAAACAAACCAGGGCACAGAGTGAATATGAAATAATGGGAAGAGACAGACAGTGTTGACATTAAGGTTATTATTTTATTTTGATTTTAAAGTCAAGGACTGTTAGAAGTAGTATCTACAACTTTCTGGCTAAATGTTTTGCTACTCCTGCCTTTAAACTTGACTCAGAAGTTTTCAATCTACTTTCACAGAAAGAAAAGACAGAAGAGAAGGGTGGAGAGCCACATTTTGAAAGCAGCCCATTATACATTTTTCTTAACATTTATGGTATTTGGAGGCTTTCCAGATATCAGGCAGGATCTATCCACAATGCATTACATAGTGATTGTGGTATCACAAAGTTATGCTCAATCAATCATGTATCTAAATTGCTGTGATTTCAACATTCTACTGTAACAATCTCTAATTATTGAAGATACACATTTCTATATCTCCAACATTTAACCATGTTGTGTCCATGTATAGAATAATTGTATTTTCCTTTAGCATTTTCAAAACAGAACACTTGAAAGTCTTCCTCCGTTTAAAGATAATGTACTGCATTGTACTGCCAAGTAGGAGTTGAATGCACTATCAAATTCATAACTTCCCTATCTTTAATAGTTTTGAGGAGCTGGGCAGTGGTGGTGCACACCTTTAATCCCAGCACTTGGGAGGCAGACGCAGGTGGATTTCTGGGTTCAAGGCCAGCCTGGTCTACAGAGTGAGTTCCAGGACAGCCAAGACTACACAGAGAAACCCTGTGTTGAAAACAAAACAAAACAAAAATAGTTTCAGGGGGACACCATTCCATAATCTTGCTTCATTTGGATAGGTATATTTCCCAAAGGCAATTTATCTTCTTTTAGTTAAAGCAATATTTAATTTGGGATAACAGTAAGGAGCTAGTTCTATGTTTTATTTGGCTTATAATGGGTATATCATTAACATATTAGAAATAAAAAATATTGACAGACCTCACAAGTGGCAGGGCAGCCAGAAGGGGATCCTCTCTACCTTTGTCTACACCTAGGAGTGACAGCAGCAGTGGATTCCCAGCCCTCTCTGCCCCTTTCCTGCAAGAGGAGAGCTTGCCTTCAGGGAGTGTTCTAACCCAGAGACTCAGGTAAGATCCTCCATTTTCTCTCCGGAGACCTTCTAAGGCAGAACCAGCTGGGAGGCATAAGCCTCACAAGTGTCAGGGAAGCCTGGTCAGTATCCATTCTACCTCAGACCACATGTAGGAGGGACAACAGATCCATAGCCCTCTCTGCAACTTTCCCGCAAGTGGAGATGCTGTCTCTAGGGTGTGCTCTGATCCCAGAACTCAGGGTGGACAACTGATCCACAGCCATTTGTGCCTGGGTTTTACCAGAGGAGAGCTGATCTCCCAGAAGTACTGACACAGGCTTACAGACCCACAGGAGGAAAAAGCTCTAGTCAGAGACAGCAAGAACATCTAACACCAGAGATCAACAGATGGCAAAAGGCAAATGCAAGAATCCTACCAACAGAAATCAAGACTACTTGGTTCATCAGAACCTAGTACTCCCACCCTGGATATCCCATAACATCAGAAAAGCAAGATTTGGATCTAAAATCATATCTCACAATGATGCTAGAGGAATTTAAGAAGGACATGAATAACTCCCTTAAAAAAAACACAGGAGAACAAAGGTAAAGAGGTACAAGCCCTTAAAGAGGAAACAAAAAAAAATCCCTTAAAGAATTACAGGAGATCACAAGTAAACAAGTAGAAGCCCTTAAAGAGGAAACACAAAAATCCCTTAAGAAATTACAGGAAAACACAAAGAAACAGGTGAAGGAATTGAACAAAAACCATCCAGGACCTAAAAATGGAAGTAGAAACAGGTAAGAAATCACAAAAAGAGAAAACTCTGAAGTTAGAAATCTTAGGAAAGAAGTCAGGAAACATAAATGCAAGCACTACCAACAGAATAGAAGAAATAGAAAAGAGAATCTCAGGTGCAGAAGATACCATAGAAAACATTGACACAACAGTCAAAGAAAGCACAAAATACAAAAAGATCCTAACCCAAAACATCCAGGAAATCCAGGACATAATGAGAAGACCAAATCTAAGGATAATAGGTATAGAGGAGAGTGAAGACCTCTAACTAAAAGGGCCAGTAAATATCTTCAACAAAATTATAGAAGAAAACTTCCCTAACCTAAAGAAAGAAATGCCCATGAACATACAAGAAGCCCATAGAACTCCAAATAGACTGGACCAGAAAAGAAATTCCTCCTGCCACATAAAATAATAATAATAATAATAATAATAATAATAATAATAATAATAACACTAAATGCACAAAACAAAGAAAGAATACTAAAAGCAGTAAGGGAAAAAGGTCAAGTAACATCTAAAGGCAGGCCTATCAGAATTCCACCAGACTTCTCACCAGAGACTATGAAAGCTAGAAGAGCCTGGGAAGATGTCACACAGACCCTAAGAGAACAAAAATGCCTGCCCAGACTACTATACCCAGCAAAACTCTCAATTACCATAGATGGAGAAACCAAAGTATTCCATGACAAAACCAAATTTACACAATATATTTCCACAAAATCCAGCCCTTCAAAGGATAATAAATGGAAAATTCCAACACAAGGAGGGGAACTACATCTCTGAAAAACCAAAAACATAACCTTTCAACAAAAATAAAAGAAGATAGTCACATGAACAGAATTCCAGCTCTAACAATAAAAATAGCAGGAAGCAACAATTACTTTTCCTTAATATCTATTAATATAAATGGACACAATTTCCAAATAAAAAGACACAGACTATCAGATTGGGTACTTAAACAAGACCCAACATTTTGTTGCATATAGGAAACCCACCTGAGTGGAAAAGACAGACACTACTTCAGAATAAAAGGCTGGAAAACAATTTTCCAAGTTAATGATCTGAAGAAAAAAGATGGAGTAGCCATTGTAATATTGAATAAAATCGATTTTCACCCAACAGTGATCCAAAAAGATAAGGAGGTACCCTTCATATTCATCAAAGGTATGATCTACCAAGATGAACTCTCAATTCTGAACCTCTATGCTCCAAATGTAAGAGCATCTACATTCATCTACATTTAGTAAAGAAATTTTACTAAAGCTCAAAGCACACATTGCATTGCACACAATAATAGTGGGAGATTTCAACACCCCACTCTCTGAAATGGACAGATTATGGAAACAGAAACTAAACAAAGACACAGTGAGACTAACAGAAGTTATGAAACAGATGGATTTAACAGATTTATAAAACTATTTTTTTTTTTTT
>JADRCD010217710.1:0-32400 GCA_019843815.1 Montemys delectorum | reverse complement strand
GGAGGAGGAGGAGGAGGAGGAGGAGGAGGAAGAGGAGGAGTTGTTGAGCTTTTGTTAGCTCAACAACTTGTATTTCTGTATGAAGCAGGGTTTAGCATGTCTAGGTACCATGACTATAGTCCAAATGAGTCCATGTGAGTCCAAATTTTCCCTCACACTTTTCTCTGGGTCATTCATTTTAGACTTAACACATAACTATTTTCTACCAAGTGTCACTTATAAGCCAGAGGCTAGTGTCAGGCATTGCAATACAACCAGGAGGGCTTTTGGGTGGTGGTGGATGGTAGTCATGAATAGCACAGAAGTTGGCAGGGTACCAGCCGCGTTTGGGTGAGCTGAGACTGGAGGTTCGGGATGGAGTGGTGGGAGAAGAAGCCTGTGTGATAGACAGACATTGGGATACTGGGAACCTTCTCTACTGTGCTCAGGAACTTCGGCCCCAGGAACCCAGCTCCAGTATATGAGTTTGGAACTCTGTTGTATGATCCTTGGTCTTTTGCCTAGAATTTACTAGGCTTTTCAGGAGGAACTTTTTATATTTTATTTTATCCTTTTGAAACAGGCTTTCTTATTCAGACTGGCCTCAAACCTCTAATGTAGTAAAGGATGACCTTGAACTTCCGATTCTCTTGTTTCCATCTCCCAAGTGCTGGGATTACAGGCGTGGCTCACCTTGCCTCGTTTAGGGAGCACCGGGTTTAGAGCACGGAGACCTACCTAGAGTGGCTAGGCAAGAACTCTACAATTGAGTTACACCACCAGATTCTGAGGCGTGACTTGTGTGGGTCTTCTGGCCCTTGAGAGAACATTCCTGACAGATGCTACCTATAGATGTAGTTCTTTCAAGAGAGACTTGAAAATGGCTGAGTGCTTTGCCATCCTAGCAGCTAGCCCACGCTGCCCTGATCAGTGTTGTTGAAGGGAGTCACTGTGCTTCCTTAGAAATTGGACTCGGCCTTCAAAATCTGCTAGAAGAGCACACAAGTCTACCTGAGCTCTCGCATGGATGTATCTGACAGCCAGTCAAGAAGCTGGTGTCTGAGAGGTTACGTTAACATAGTGTCTGTCTCAGGTCTATGGGAGCTGACTTCCGGGTGCTCACCAGCACACTGCAGAGCACGTGGTTGGGGATAAAGACCAGACTCCAGCGGCCATAAGGTGATGTGGAGAAAAAGAGCCGTTGTGATTGTTAAGATCTTGGTGGATGAAGGTCTGTCTCTCTGGAAGAAACTTGGACTGCACAGTTTGAAAGTTGGAGAGGAGCCAGGTGGTGGTGGCGGTGGTGGCGCACATCTTTAATCCTAGCACTTGGGAGGCAGAGGCAGGTGGCTTTCTGAGTTGGAGGCGAACCTGGTCTACAGAGTGAGTTCCAGGACAGCCAGGGCTACACAGAGAAACCCTGAAACAAAGAAAGTTGGAGAGGATGTTGAGATTATTGGCATTTGCTTAGAGATTTTTGAGAGTAAAGCCAAGTAGCCTTTTCTTCAATACTGGAGTAAGTCTTTCATTTGTAGCCGCCTTTGCGTTACGGTCGGCTGTGAAAGGAGACGGGGAGAATGCTGTTTTTCTTTGGGCTGCACAGACTGGCCCGTTTTTCATCCCAGGAAACTTGGTGAGGGTTCATTCCTTGTCCTCTGCTCCTTTATGCCCGAGAACTTTCTGGATACCTTATCTTTTATTTTATTGTTCAGGGAGGTAGGCAGTCTCTGTCCATACAAAAAGAAATCAGAGGTCTCTTGAAGGTGTTGCCTCCTCCAAATTGAATGGAAGATTTTTTTTCTTCAGATTTCTGAAATGGCATCTCATTTCCTTCTAAATGATGGGGAAGCACTGTGGGTTTTAAGCATGGCCCTCTCTTTGAGGTCACGCGGTCTCTTTTATTCTGTAGCCTCGAAGGAAATTCCACAGACTTGATTAGACTCAGGTGTCAGAAAATGGAAGCTACAAGGAAGGTGGAGAGGAGAGAGGGGATGGAAAAGGGGGGAGGGAGACTGTATCTAAACAGGTTGAGTCATTTCTCACCTATTTCCTAAAATACTCTCCTTCTCTCCCTCCCTCTCCCCCTCCCTCTTGTGCTCCCTCCCCCTCTCTCCCTCCCCACACTATTGCACTATTCAGAGGTGAGCGTGCTGTGAATTTGAAGCGTACTTTTGCAGAGTTAAAACATTGTGTCCACTGCCATCCACATGTGTATTTCCCCGATTGATTCTGTAGTTAATTTTATGGTTTATTTTGTTGTGTTTTTGTTCTTGTTTGCTTGGTTGGTTTGGACTGGATTTTTTTCCAGACAGGGTTTCTCTGTGTAGCCCTGGCTGCCCTGGAACTCTCTGTAGACCAGGCTGGCCTCGAACTCAGATCCACTTGCCTCTCCCTTCTAAGTTCTTGGATTAAAGGTGTGTGCCACCACCACTACCTGGCTTGTTGTGTTTTTATAAGCCACAACCATATACCTTTTCTAGAGGAAAAACAAAAGAAAACAAAAACAGAAAAGTAATTAGTTTGAAAAGTGTCAGATATCTCTGACTGTAGTTATTTCTTTAAAAAGCCATGGTGCTGGGAGGCAGTGCCGTGGCAGCATGCTTGCCTGACACACAGGAAGCCCTGGGTTCAATCCCCACCACCCCCTACCCACTTTTTTTTCCCTTTAAAGAAGTTGGGAATGCTCACATTTTCTGTTTTTGTCTTCTTTGTGAGCATACTGATTAAGTAGAGGCTGGAGGAGGCTGGAGGCTGGAGGCTGAGACAGTCCATCAAGGAGGACTGAGATCTTGTCATGTACATCAGCACTCCAAGCACCCACAGTCCTGGCTTACCCTTTAGTTAAACGTTGGCGTGCTGTATTTCGGGACACTTTCAGACTTACAAAATGGTTTTGCAAAACAGAGAGAAGTTTGGCTCTTCTTTCACCAGCATTGTTTTATTATTTATTTATTTATTTATTTATTCTTCTTAGCCCTAGGGATTGAACCCAGGGCCTCACACATGCTAAGCAAACGCCCTAGCATAGAGCTCCATCCCCAGCTCTATCAGTATTTAGTACATAGTTGTATAGTCTATTTACATTTTTTTTTTCCAGCCCTGACTCGGGTGTCACCCTGACCACACAGCGTCACTTCGTACGCTCCCTTTTGTGTAGTTCTGCTTCTCAGCGTTCCGCCCTGGGTGTCAGCGGAAGCTGGAACAGCGACAGTGACAGGCAGAGAGCCCACTCAACACAACTGTCCCCACCTCTCCCAGTGTGGCCTATACATGCTTGCTAGTGGAAGAACACTTCTGCTTACTTGCAGAGCCTGGAGCCCCGGTCACTGTCGTCGTCGGGAGAAAGATGTACTCCTTGTACTCAAGAGAATCTGTCTTTTAAGGTTGCGTCCTCTAGGTCATGCCAAGGAGTGTTTAGCATTTTGAAGTTCATTCGGGCCATGGAGTGAATTGGAGTGGGTGACATGTTCCTATTTGATATCGGGCACAGTGGGTGTCTCTGCTTGGGGGACTAATGCACAAGTCTGAAAAACAAAAGCTTTAAGGCGCCGAGCAATCAGTTCTGACCAGCGCATCATTGTGGGTCCAGATGAAGGTGGCCATCTCTCAGTGTTTCTGTCTACAGTGTATCCAGCAGCTAGGCTTTCAGAAAACACATCTTGTCTGTAAACTTAGCAACAGGCAGACGCGGTGAGAAGCTTAAACTTAAGTCAGCCCCTCAGCTGGGATTCAGGGTTTTAGTTTGAAGGATTTCCTTTGATACCAGAAGTACTTCTTCCTTAAAACCACTGTGTGTGTGTGTGTGTGTGTGTGTGTGTAGGGGAGGAGTTCTGTGTGTGTGTTTTTGTGTGTTTGTTTGTTTGTTTTTTAATAATGGCTAAAGACCACTGCCATTTATTTTATTTTATTTATTTTATTTTATTTTTTCGGAGGGGAAACCAGGAAAGGAGATATCATATGACATGTAAATAAAGAAAATATATAATAATAATAATAATAATAATAATAATAATAAAAGACCACTGCCATGTAACTGGCTCCCAAGGATGCGGTTGAAATTTGAACTTGAGTTTGCTATAATTTTCAGCTCCGGGGATGAGTAAGGAAGGCATCTATCTTTCTTAGCTGCAGGTAATTTCAAAGCAAAAAGACTGGCAAATCATATGGCCCATATGCTTCTCTATGAAGGGGGAAAGATTTAAGGAAAAACTACCAGATTGGCTCTGTGACCAGTCTTTATATGGGAAAAGATTAATTCTGGTGGACTAACGACATCTAAAATTAGGACTGTGGGAACAGGGTTATATGTAACAAAATGCAGGAGATTAATGTGTCTCTGTGTGAGTGGATCTCGAGAAAGGAAAATAAGAAATGAATACTCAAGAAGCTATCAGACAAGTATAATTAGGTTGATTTCTGACAGGAGACCTTAGTGGCCGAATATTAGTTCTCTTTATGCTTATGGGATCTCTCTCTCTTTTTTTTTTTTTTACTAGATATTTTTTTATTTACATGTAAATTTCTCTTTTCCCAGTTTTCCCTCCAAAAAACAAACAAACAAACAAAAACAACAAGAACAAACCCCTGTTGCCTCCCCCCTCCCCATGCTTGCCACCCTACCCTCTCCCACTTATTGGCCCTGGCATTCCCCTACACAGGGGCACAAAACCTTCACAAGGCCGAGGTCCTTTCCTCCTATTGATGATCGAATTTGCAATCCTCTACTATACACATGCTGCCAGAACATTCAGTCCCACCATGTATAGTCCTGGGTTGGTGGTTGGGTCCCTGGGAGCTCTGAGGGTACCAGTTAGTTCATATTGTTGTTTGTCCTAAGGGTCTGCAAACCCTTCAGCTCCGTGGGATCTCTTAAAACTCTTCACGGTAACATCTTTTTGATGGCCTCTAGAAAGGATTATGTCATGACAATTCCTCTGTTTTTCTGGCCACAGTGGAGGTTAAGGCAAAACCTTGAGGTTGACCTAATTAAGTGAACTTTGAAAATGCCCTGATGGTATACCTGGCCTTTGACTGAATTCTGTGGGAGATGCAGCCCTAGCTTGTTTTTCAGTTAGTAGCTGTGTAAAGAGTTGAGTGAAGTTGGTAAGAGGCAGACTGTATGCTTAGCATGCCTGGATCCTGGGTTCAGCTCCCCACATTCTAGGAGATTAGAATATGAGTCAGGTTATCTTTATCAGACTCTGTAATTGTCTGTCACTTCTCTTCCTGACAAGCTTTCATTGTCTCCATATCCCTTAGGAAAATAATTGGTTTGGTTTAAACGATTACACCCTGCATGCAGGGCCCTGTGTCCTTCTCTGGTGTGTCCAGAGAATCTGATTAGCACTAGCCCCGGCTTGGAAGTGACTCTTACAGATGTTACTCTTGGCTCGGGGAACTGTCGGGTTCTCTCCCCCAGTACAGTGTGCTGTACTATAACTCTTGACTGTAGGGATGAGTCGGGGCTTTCTGAAACCCTTCAGGGTTACATACTGTGGTCTTGATAGGAACTCACTCTTCCATACTGGTGTAGAGTAACTAGGAAGCCTGATATAATGTTTGTTCTAGTGCCCGGTCCTCACCCATGAATTGGTTAACACTCATGTGGCATTTATAGTATGTACTGTACTAAGCAGTAAAACACTCACTCGGTGCCTCATTTCATCTTCAGAGTTATTCAGGGAGGCAGGGAGGTTTTCAGCTGGGGAAACTAAGGCACGAGAGTAGCTGTGTGCCTTGACTAAGGTTCTATAGCTAGGAAATGCAAGTCTGGTTCCATATATTCTATCTATAGATTGCTGTTGCTACTGCTGTTATTATTTCCAGGAGAGACCTCCTGTGTGCTAGGCAAATGCTCTGTCATGACCCTCTACTTCAGCCCATGACTAATATTTTAGAAGACCGAACACATTAGAAAAAGTAGAGAAAACCCAAACTCTTAAAATGTGTAGATGTGGACACTGTGGCCGATGAGGGACCATCTTTCCTGTCAAGTGTCTAGTTGTGGGATGAGGAAAGGCCTGCAGTTGTGGGTCGCCTTGTTTGTGTGGCAGGTGTGCTCAAAGGTGTGAGTCCGTGGACTCTCTTAGGTTTGTTTTTCTAAGGTATTTGCATACATTACTATATGCAGTGGCCTGTGAGAAACCCTGGACATGTCACACAGATTTCCCAAGAATTACTTATGTACCACATCAGATTTTCTTGGTTTTTGGGGAAAAAAAAATTCTCTCTCTCTCTCTCTTTTTTTTTTTTATAGAGTAAAATGACTTTATTTGCTCATAAAGTCCAATCTTAGGTTTCTTTAGCATACTTCCATTTTATTAAACGCAAAGGCCAATTAGTCCTCGGACTCTGAACCATCTTCATCTTGACTGATCTGGAAATAGCGAAGTTCGTAAGTCTCCTTGTCAGATGCGACCACACGAAGCCAATCTCGGAGATTATTCTTCTTAAGGTATTTCTTGGTAAGATATTTCAAATACCTTTTGGAGAACTGTTTCTCAGAAACAACCGTGATTTTATTCTTCAGCCGTTCAATGTGAACAACATTTCCAAGATTTCCAGTTTTTCCATTGACTTTAACCTTCTCCCGTAGAAACTGTTCAAAATTTCCAGAATCAAAAATTCCATCTTCTACTGGATGAGTAAGGTCCAAATGAAACCTCCAGGTTGACTTCTTAGGCTTCTTGTCTTTCTGCGGCGCCATGTTGAGCTGCAGCCGTGGGAAGAGCAATTCTCTCTTTTTTAATAACATTTATTTAGTGTGTGTGTGTGTGTATGTCTGTGTGTGTCTGTATGTGTGTCCATCTCTCTGTGTGTGTGTCTGTGTGTGTGTGTGTCTGTGTGTGTGTGTGTGTCTGTGTGTGTGTGTGTCTGTGTTCCACAGTGCGCATTTGGAGGGCAGAGGACAACCTTCAGGAATCAGTTCCCTCTGCCATGCAGGTCCTGGGCATCAAACGCAGTCAATCTTGGTGGCAAGTGCCTTTCCCAGCTGAGCCAAGTAGCTTTCTTCTCAGATATGAACTAATGACCTCAGATGTTGTGTGGTGTGCTTACAAAACCTGTTCTACTCCTGTGCTAACCTGAGACGTTTATCACTCTATGGAGATCTGGCTGTAGTTTAGAAACTTTTAATGTGTACTTTTGTGGGACGTGGAGAGGACAAGTTTGATTTGACCAATTTCTGTCATCTGTCAACTTAGATGTATCTTGTGGATTTCTAAACAGAATTGTAGAAAAGACAATTTCTAATTGGGAATACCTTGCTTTGTTACCTAGGAAACACCTGATTGTTTTCTTAGGGAAATATTCTGCAAATTAGACTTTTAAAGGCCTGTATTAAAAATGCGCATAAAACATAAAGCTACACTTGCAACTAGCTTTCGGTTTAGAAATTAGGTTTCTGTGTGGTCAGCAGATAAGTAAGAGAAACACCGTCTGAAGGAAGACAATGGCCCATGTTTAAGAAAATTCAGTGTTTGGATCACTGTCATTAGGCACACAAACGTTTGCTTTCAGGTTGTAGTAAAGAAAATTGAAAATAATGGCCTTTCTCTTAGCTCCCATTTGTGCTTATATTAAGATCTAAGACCCACCTCAGTTCACATGAGACAGATCCCAAATTTTTGAGAACAAAATGTAGAACTTTTAAATCTGAGGAAGAAACTGACCCTTTTTGGAAAAAAAAATTTTTGCAGTGAAAACCAAAGGCAGCCATGAGCCTTCCCTGGCTCAAGTGTCTAGCCTGGCTTGAGGGTCCTCGCAGGGGCCCGTTGGTGTTCTGTGCAGCCACAGAACACCTTATGTAAGGTACCTGTGCTTGCTAAATTCTGCTCTGAGAGTGGGAAAGCAGATCCAAAATGCTAATCCTTTGTCATTGGTCACAGTCCCTGGATACTTCTTTACCAGCTAACTGCTACTGATTCAATTTGGCCAACTGTGCTTAGCTTCCTTAAAACCTGCTGCAGTTTCGGTTGAGTAAAGCGGTGATTCATTTCCTGCCCCGTGGGGTGTCAGCCAGCTCTAATGGTTTTGTCTGCAAGAGCCCACAGCTGCCCAGGATGGCGGAGTGAAGACTCGGGAGCAGTGGGGCTGGCGCCTGGCCTTAGAGGGGCACTTTCTTTCCAGGCATCAGGAAGGGATTGAACCTAGGCAGTTGATTCAGCTTGATGATTTGGTTTTGTAGAACATACTTCCTCTTGATTTCTCATGTCCGTCAGTAGTGCCAAACATGCAGGAGAAATGTTCTCTGTGTGGGTGTCTTTCCCAGGAGAGCGCCCGAGCAACACTTCAGAGCCCGTTTATGCAGTCTAGCTTGATTAATTTGGCTGGATGTTCAGAATATGTAGCCTTTCTAATACAGCTTTATCCTTCTTGCCTTCCCTCCCCCGCCCCCCTTCCCTGAGACAGGATCTTACTGCACATTTCTGGCTGTCCCTGAACTCACAGAGATCTACCTGCTTCTGCCTCCTGAGTGCCACCTCGCCTAGCCGTAATACAACCTTTCGTATTGTGTGAAAGTATCGGCAAAGAGAAAGAGACTTACAGTCTTTTATTTAACCTCTCCAGTTCAGTATTTTTATTTACATTTTAAAATTACATTATTTATTTTAGGGAGCTTTCACTACAGAGGTCAGAAGACAAGTTGATTTTATTCTTGTACTACATAGGTTGTTCTGGGAATCAAACTTAGCTTGGTGGCAGGCGCTTTTACTTGCTTAGCCATTTTGTAGTCTCACCATGTTTGTCTTTTTAGAATCATCCTTTCCAGCTCTCTCAAGGAAACAATAATACAATAAGAAATAATGTCAGTAAACCAGAGTGTTGCAGGTTGGATTTTTAGTAGTCATAGCTCATAGTTGGCGCATGCTTCTCCAATCATCGTTCTTTCAAAAGCAAGGTGAGGGGCTGGAGAGATGGCTCAGCGGTTAAGAGCACTGACTGCTCTTCTGAAGGTCTTGAGCTCAAATCCCAGCAACCACATGGTGGCTCACAACCATCCGCAATGAGATCTGACGCATTCTTCTGGTGTGTCTGAAGACAGCTACAGTGTGCTTACATACAACAATAAAATAAATCTTTAAAAAAACAAAACAAAACAAACAAACAAACAAAAAAAGCAAGGTGAATTTGTACAGTTTCTGTTTTTAAATGAACATATGAATGTGTGGCTCATTTGCAGATTTGGTGGGAAAAACTATTAGGCTCAAATGCAAAATTCAAAAGGATGATATTTGCTTTGTTAAGAGTTCAGTTTGGGGCTAGAGAGATGGCTCAGCAGGCAAGAGTACTAACTGTTTCCCAGCATTCAGATGGGTGCTCCCAGTCATCGGATGCTGTTTTCTGGCTTCGGAGGCTACTCATGTTCACAAGTACTCCCCATTCCATGCACATATTTTTAAAGGCATATATATGTATATATACATATGCATGCATATATGTACCTTTAAAGGCACATACATGTATGTGAATTTTAATTTTGCAAAATAGTTATTTTACTATCTATCTAATAATGAAATTGCCATGTGTGTGTGTGTGTGTGTGTGTATTTTTCACCTTTTCCAGAAATATCTTAGTTCATAAATTGGATATATTTACATTTTGTACCCGTTTCCAGTTCCAGGTCAGAGTATTTTACACATGTTTAGAGTCCCCAAGAAGTAAACTTCCATACTTTCTCTTGAGTTTGAACATTAATCCCAGTGTGAGCTGAGAAGCCCATTCCTCCCTCGAGCTATACTGGTGATAATCTTTCACATACCTTGACACAGGCTATTGTTGGTGGAAACATTCACTTTGTGTATTCATTTGCATACTCAGTTAAGTGTACTAAGGCATATACAATAGTTATGTGTTCCTTCCTTGTTCGGGAACTGTTGATAACTGGCCTTTCCCCTCTTACCCAGAGTTTTATTTTAAAAGCAGAGATTGAGAGTGAAAACATTTGTGTTCGTGGAGAGTACGACTTTTAGTTCCAAGAGGAAGGAAAACATGTACTAAGCTTTTGTTTTTGTTTTGTTTTGTTTTTAAATGGATTGTCAGGGGCTATTAGGAGCTCAGTAGTGTGAACTTATATGTGGAAGTCTACTCAAAATCTTGGAGTAGAAAAAAATAATGAATTGAAAACAAATGATTTTGCATATCTGTATAGAACAAATGTTGAACATGGTTGTGTTGAAGTGAGGTGTAGGAATGCTGTGGCTATGTCAGACCCAAGCTTGGGACTTTTTATATAAATAAGACACCTGGTCTGTAGGTTGTATAGCAGTTCGCCCTGCTGAAAACCTAAGGGCAAAGGAATTGAAAAGATAGATGCTTCCACACTCATGACTATTAGGTAGAGTTAGGGAGAGCTGCTAAATATTTCTTGGATATGATGATTGTGCTGTGGTTGTCTATTTGAACCATGAAACCCTAAGTTCTAAAGGAACATTCTACAATATTTACGGGTGGAATATAAGAACTACAATTTTCTTTCATGTAATATGGCAAGGGAAAATATGTATTAAACGTAGATGAAGAAGTATAGGCCAGAAATGAAGCTGGGTAATGGAGACTTATTACCTCACTCTGCTTACATATTTGGCAATCAAAAGTTTTTGGAAATGAGCAGAAGGCAGAAGAAATTGCTCAGGGGATAAAGTGCTTGACGTGTAAACATTGAAGACTGGACTTCAAAAGGACCCATGTAAAAGCCTTGCACTGTAGCATGGATCTGTCATTCCATTGCTGCTGTGTGTCTCACACCCACATACATGTACACTCACACATATAAACACACAAGAACCACAAACACTGAACTTACTGGGTACAAATTCATCAGTATTTTATCAAGAGTAGCTACAGAGGGTTTCCAGGGAAGGAGACACCTAAAAATATCAGAGGTTTGATTGCACTGTAATTATATGCAGCTATATATATGGCTATATGATTTTAAACCCTAATAGTATTATAGTCTTATTTTAATTAAGATAAGCCCCTGCTTAGATGAAAGGAGAAAGAACTCTGGCTGTTTGACACAAATTCAGCAAATGGGTTCTGAAAGCCCCCTTCGTGCCAGGTAGTAGAGTGATTGTAGAAAGGTCACAGAGGAACACAGATGGGCCTTGTACTAATGTCTCTGAGATTTGCCCAGGTCACTCTGCAGTATGGCGTATAGATAAGGGCTCTAATGGAGTTGGAGAAAGTTTGTGGGAACACAGAAGCCAGAATGATTCCATTCTGATTTGAAAGGCAGAAGTTGACAGGTGAGGGGTAGCTTAGAGTGCCTGGAGAGAAGTCTGTGTCTCCTGTGCTCCCTGCAGAGGGTGTGACCGAGGTGTGCCAGGTGTCCGAAAGAGCAGTAGCCATAGCACAGACCCCTGGAAAGGAGACGAGCGAGCAGGGTCTGCATGCTGGGAGTGTGGGGAAATTAGAAGTAGGTTTGAGAACACAGCAGCAAACTAGGAAAGGCAGGTCTGTGCCCCCTGCCCTCCAATCAGAGGGCAGCGTGCTTACTCCCATTAACCTGACTTCCCACGTCCCATGTCAGACTACACTCCCTGTGGCTTTCAATAGAGTTTGTAACCCCACCTCTTGATGGGGCCCTGGGTGTCTTAGCTACAGTTCTGCTTTACTTGGGTGCAAGGCTGGTGTTCTCAGACAAGTGAACTCAGGACAGACTCTCATCCTCCTGCCAGACATTGTTCCCAGGCTTTGGCCATCTGCTCGCTTTCGACTTGTAGTGACAACTGGAGTTGTGCTGGAAGCCATTGAGTAGCGACATCCTTGATACGTCTTATTGGAGAAGACCCTGGGAGGCCTGAGTTTTCTAGACCAAACCAGGGGCCATATGACTGGCCCCACTGAGAAAATAGCACCTGACTGTCCAGCCAAGAGCCGCACTGCTGAGCCCCAGTGTGGGTGAGGAGATGGGGGAAGCGGGGCTTTTATGAGGGGGTGAAGAAAGGGGAGTAGTCTGTCCCCTCGCTCACAAAACTCTGGGAGTGCCTAGCACTAGACAGACTGCCATGCTCTGTTTTACCCTCCATGCTAACTGCGTTTTCTTCAGGATGAAACCAGACTCATCTTGTTTCTGAACATCACATGGAAGTCCTTCTGTGTTGTATTTTCCTGTTGTTGTTCTGAAGAGAACAACAACAATATTTTCTCCTCAACCCGATGTTTTCTCCTTCGCAGATAAGTCACATGTTACTGTGTGTAAAATGGGACCTCGTGCTGTTTGGGGGGAGACATGGGCGAGCTGCATATGGTGAATAATTTCGAGAGAACTCATCCCTCTTGGGGACCGTGATCTGAAGGAAGCTTTGATACATTTGGTTCCCCCTACCCCCAGAACAGGCGAGGTGGCAGGCAGGAAGCCAGGGGTCCCTTCAGCATCTTGCACCTTGGTTCTGGATACTCTATCTCTATGTTCTCTATCTCTATCCCTATGTTCTCTGGTAATCTTCACCCCCTGACCTTTTGCTGCCCCGTGACCTTTAGAGCTCAGTTGTGTGAGCAGTAACAAAATACAACATTTCGAGGATCCTAGGAATGAGCACATCCATTGGCTTTTCCTGCAGACAGATGTCCCTGTTCTATATTACAGCGATTGATAGTGCAATTGACATTGTACCCTTGAAAACTGTAAGATCATAGTCTTGGAAAGCATCACCCTGATGTTTTCAAACACGCAGACCATACTGTGGAGGTATGGCGGTACTCCCAGGGCAAGGCAAGGAAAAACACAGCATGAACCTGGACGAACTTTTTGAGTAACAAAGTAGAGGGACTTGTCAAAAGATCAAAGGAGCACAGACCTGATTGATTGATTGGCGGATGGGCTCCTACTGGCCAAAATGGGAGATGTGCTCGTCATAATGGGTATGGATCATAACCTGTTTAGTAAGATATGAATCCATAAGTCAATATGGATAGAGAAGTTGATAGAACAAGTAAATGAGGTGCAAGGTAGGTGTAGTTATTGAGAGCCCGTAGGAACTATAAAGAGCATGACAGAATTATGAACTCTTTGGTGTGTGCAGAACTGGTAAGTGAATATTTGATCAGGATCAAAGCATTTACAGAGCTTCAAAAGAGCTACCCACCAATGACTTTTTAATTACAAAGGCAAATTTAATAACTTGATAGCAGGGGAAGATACCTCTTTAACCAGATGATGCAGCTTCATTTTATCAAAGTCATGTGCCTCTTTTGCTTGTTTGTTTTTGAGACAGGATCTTTCTTTGTAGCCTTGGCTGGCGTGGAACTCACCATGTAGACTACGCTGGCCTAGAACTCCCAGAGATCCACCAGGCTCTGCTCCCAGAGCATTGGAATCAAAGGCATGCAGTGCCACCACCCAGACATCACGTGCCTCTTGATAGGACATACTATGGAAATACTTCTGAGTCATTCTCAAAGAGAAGAGGCTAAGCTTCATCTGATCATGATGAAAATGGCAGCCAGACGCAGCCAGAGGGACTGCAACTTTAGTCCGAAAAGGGGTCAGATTGAAAAGACAAAGACATTCTGAATTTGACAAAGGGGAGGGCTGAACTGCCCAAAGTTGAAGGAGAAGAGATGGAATCTTTTCTCTTGTAGGAGCTCCTGACCTCCTTAGGTGAGGATTTTGGAGCTTCTGCCCAAGTTTGCTCTTCAAATGGGGAGGGATGATGAAGACTCTTTCAAGGTCAAGATTTCAGAAGACATCATTGGGAGACTGACATAAATTGGGATGTCAGTGGGACATCCCCTTTAACAGTGGGATAATGGGAAATAATTTTGCAAATGACAGCTGGGATCCCCAGCTCAGTGCGTGCTTTCAAGGTATTTAGTTTTATTTAGCCTTTGTTATCTGCGTTGTGTGTGTGTGGTTTTTTTTTTTTAATGAGATTCTAGTATCAGAGAGAAGTATAAAACTAGGTGAAATCCACAGATAATTATACAAGTGTATTCAATTTACGTGTTAAACTTAGAACTGATCGGAGTGGTCTAGAAGAGATGGCTGAACATCTAGTGTGTCTGTAAGCATCTGTAGCCACAATGCCCTGTAGAATATTATGTAGCCTTTGCTGGCAAGATGGCGCAGTGGGAAAAAGGATACAGGTTCCATCCTTGACACTCACATTAAAAATAAAATGAGTCTGCTGGAATGGAATGGCACACACTTTTAATCCTGGTGCTGGGTAGGCAGAGACAAGCAGATCCCTGGGGCCTGTTGGCCAGCCAGCATGGCAAATTGGTATTTTCCAAGAAGATTCTGGCTAAAACATGTATCAGAACCCAAGGTGGGCTGGGCAGTGGTGGCACATGCCTTTAATCCCAGCACTTGGGAGGCAGAGGCAGGCAGATTTCTGAGTTCGAGGCCAGTCTGGTCTACAGAGTGAGTTCCAGGACAGCCAGGGCTAGACAGAGAAACCCTGTCTCGAAAAAACAAACAAACAAACAAAAAAACCCAAGGTGGATGCCTACCTGAGGAAGTATGTCTGAGGTTGGTTGATCGTTAGCTTGTACATAAATGCATATACACATGCACCTGTGCACACATGATCTCCCCCGCACCCCTACCTCTCTCTCACACATTCACATACCCACCCACCCACACCTACCCACCCATCCACACATCTATTGCAGTTTCCCATTCGTTGGCCCAACCACAAGTTCAACTCTACATCTTTCTTGCCTGTCCCAAAGACTGGTCATGGATGGTCAGGAGTCTCAAAGTTCAGGAGAAAGACAAAATGGCTGCCCGCAAGCACCAGAGAGTTGCTGTGTTACACGGCTTTCAGCTAAGGGGCTTTTAGGGTTTGCTGTATGTATGTTATGCCATGTTTAATACATTAAGCCTATGTAATGTCAGTTCATAACTGGAATGTTTTGACAGCTGGCTAAGAGTTTTATGGTTATGGTTTTTCAGGTTTAGCCATAAATATAACATGTCAACCACATTCTGACAGGTGCATAAATACTAATTTAGGAATTCATTGTTTATGCTTAGATTTGATCTCATTTTTTATCCTTTTGGAGATCAATATTTCTTTTACTTTATGAATTTGCTTATTTTTTTTTCCTAATGGAAATATTCTTATGTTAACTACCAACTAGATAGCACTTTGTGTAACTTTCTTGGTAGTTCCTGGGCCTGGCTTTATTCCTGTGGAAGTAACTGGGGCTAAGGAAAAATGTAACTCCCTTCCTTGCCATGTTCAAGCCACTGGTGCTGCTGGAAAGGAGTTACTTAAAGGGTTATCTCACTCTCTGCCCTTTTGTCCAGTTTTTCATTCTTTGAGATTTGCTCTACAAGTCCACGTGACTTTTAATGTTACTTTAAATTTAATTACTATTTCCTGTAAGCACTTCTCTCCTGAAGGTTTCCCACAAAAGTGTTTGCTGGTCAAAGGTCACTTTCTAATACAGTGTAAACAAGACTTTTCTGGAAGACAGGGCTGCACCCACCACCAAGAATGAGCAATACTGGTTGTGAAGAGCTGGTCAGATAGTCACACAGGGGAAAAGCACTTGCAGGGCCAGCCTCAGCTGACCACGTCCGTTCTGCCGTGTGTCGCCACATTGGCTGCCTGATATCCTGAGGGATTGTGATCCCTGTGCAGGGGTTGTGCTGGGAAAAGTTACTGTCTTCTTTCCTGACCCAGATTTTCCCAGACCTTCAGATGAGAGTCAGTGAGCCGAGGCCGTTCTTGGAGCTCTCTTGCTGGTCGAAGCGTCCCTTAGGCTACAAAGGGACAGTTCATGCAGTCCGCTGCATTTATACCAGTCACAGCCTTCTCCTTCTCTGAACCTCTCCCCCCTTCCCACTCAAGGTTTCTTTCCATTTTTTTTGCAAAGCAGCCATGTGAGAGGGATAAAATAATTTTGAAGAGCATTATATGGTGGGAATTTTGACAATGAGTGGAAGATGGTAATTACTCTTCCATTAGACTCAGTGGCTTTGGACAGATAAGCTGCATTGAAACGGGTGACCAGGGTATGGGATCATGGATTGTCTTTCACTGTTGTCATGGCGACAGTGATGCAGGTGGCCTGTAACTGCCGGGCTGTCAGATCTTATACATCAAACTGGTGCTAAGTGAAAATATGTTAGAGGCATTGAGGAAAATTTGCCAGCAGTGTTTACGGGATCAGCCCAGTTGAGAAAAGCCAGCCTGGTTGAGGAAAAAAAAAAAAAAAAAAAGATTTCCGTTTAAAGCACTGTTTAATGATTCTAAGGAAGTCGGGGTTTTCACTTTTATATTAATAAGATGAAAGTGTAGTATTAAAGAGAATGGTTTCTGGGTATTGGGTGCTGTGTATGTAATTAAGATTCCTTCTGGAGCTCATGTGACCATGAAGAGGTCAGAAGAGGTGAGGATGCTGGGTCCTCCAGGGTCCTGGCTCAGGCTGGGGCAGCCAGCAGCACACACTGACAGAACTTGAATCTGGATTTTGTCAGCAAGTATCACTGAATGTTTGCTGGCTGGCTGCAGGAAGAACTCTCTGAAGGAAAATTCCAATTCCAATAGGTTCCTGTAGCATCACACAGCTGGTCTCATACTCTGCTGTGCACATAGGTTCCTGTAGCATCACACAGCTGGACCCGTACTCGGCTGTGCACATAGGTTCCTGTAGCATCACACAGCTGGTCCTGTACTCGGCTGTGCACATAGGTTCCTGTAGCATCACACAGCTGGTCCTGTACTCGGCTGTGCACATAGGTTCCTGTAGCATCACGCAGCTGGTCTCATACTCGGCTCTGCACTCCATGGAATATGAAGGATTTTTCTTTGTCTAGCAGTTACCGTAACTCCCACTTTTTACTGTTTCCAGCCTCTTCTCCATTTCCCCCTGGTGTCTTCTCTCTTCCTTTAAAATCATAAATGTCTTGAATTGAACCCTCATAGGTTAACACGGAGCCTAATCTATGAGTGTGGTGGTGGGTGAGGTTTTGTCTCAACAAGTTAAAGCTAGCTTTTTGTAATCTTCCAATAGTCATGCAAAGATTGGAAGAAGAAAAATATAGGACATTCCATTTCCACGTTATATTTGAGAGAAAAGAGATGGTCAAGCTACAAAAGAAGTCTGGAAAGGGAGGGCATGCTCTCGAGAGTCAGGCAGGACGGGTGAGGCTGCCGGAAGACCATTTGCATTAAGCAGTATGGCTCCATTTTCACTTGACGTATTTGTCAGTGGTCAAACTTAAGATAGTAAGAGCTGAGTCACCAGTGTCCCATTGGAGTGCAAACAGAACAGAGTATTAGCGATCAAGTCCAGTCCAGCCCACATGTATGGGCAGGTGCCAGTTGGTGAGTACATTGGTCCTGTCGATTAGAAGCAGGTTGACTCTGACATTTGTTGAGCACCTACTGAGTGTCAGGCAATCAGACTTGTTAAATCCTCACAATAATCTTGAACACTAGGTTACCGAACAGGGTCGAGAAACAATATGGTGTTCCCGAATTCAGACTCTGTACTGTCTTTTTGTACATAGGGTTTTATAGACGTGCAGGTTGAGCCTTGCCTTCAAGGAACTCACAGTTTTGTTGGAAAGACAAGAAAATGTTTCAGAGTTCTGTAAGTACTGTATTAGACCCAGGAATACAAATCAGGGACATGGAACATCTAAGAGAATCTCAGGATAGACAGAGCTGGTTATTTTTTTTAAAAAAAAGAAGAGTGGCTAATGGGAAGGTCAGGTGACTAGGAAGGGAATTTCAGAGTGAGCAGATAGCAGGAGTGAATGCATACCACGGCACATCCTGGAACAGTGTGCATGTGAATGTGCATGCATGTTTCTGCTCCCACGTATAACGTGCACCCACATACGAACTGGCCTGGGAGCACTGTGGCCTAGGGAAAGGTTTATAAAGCGCATGCGCTAAGTCCATCGTGTTGTTGGCTGTGTTAGTGACCGGGAATTCACATCTATGCTGGTGATTTTGCCATCTGAGGTCTTATAAGCTCCAGTTGCTGGGAGTTACATGCTAGCTCCCTCTCTGCGGCCTTTTCTGGCTTCTTTCCCCATTTGTGGCTGTCCCCAGTGCCTTCTCTGTCAGAGGCTGTAGGAAGCCTGCTATTTATTTATTTAATTAATTAATTAATTTATTTATTTATTCTCCTTAGCCCATGACGTGTGAAATAAAAAGCAATGCTAAGCAGAACGAGTAGAGAGAGCCTGACATATCTGACGTGGGTGCTAGGAGCTGAACACTGGTCCTCTTAAGGAGGAAGGTGAGCCTTTGACCACCAAGCCATTGCTGCAGCTTTATCACATGGCTCAGACCGCTATGGTCGGGACAGCCTCTTCCATGCAGGACTAGTCAGGCATAGATAGCCCCTGTGTTTCCATGAACATGCCAGCTTTCACAATTATGTCAGAATTTAACCCCAGGTATTTGCTAAATTTAGTCTCCTTTCAACCTGAAGGGAACCAGTTTGCTCTCAGGCTGCGATTGGTTGTGACACTCTCCATTTAGTGGACAGTTAATATGCCAGCGACTAAGGGAAAAGTCAACATGAAGCTGCGAAGCCAGGAATAGTGGCCAACACCTGGAATTCCGCCGTCCCCACCCTCAGGATGGCAGGGCAGGAGGATTACTGTGAGTTTTGAAGCCAGCAGTAAGACCCTGTCTCAGAAAACTGTAACCACAATATAAGAGAAAGAAAGGAAGGAAAAGAAAAGAAAAACAAAGAAGTGAAGCCACTAGTGGTGTGAACCTAAGAAGCTGGCACCTTCTACCTGTCCCTGCGTGGCCACATTACCTAGTTAGTATAAAGGCTTAGAGAACTAGCGCTTTAGCAGTACTTTCTCTTCCCTAGTTTTGGAAAAAGAAACCAGAGTTAAGGTCACAGTAGCATAAGTACATTCTTCTTTGCCATTCTACTTCCCTTGCCAGTGCCCATGTGACACACATATCACACACATACATGCGTGTACACACAGACACACACAGACACACAGACACACAGACACACACACACACACACACACACACACACACACACACACACACACCTCTGCTCAGTCAGGACTCCTGAGACATGGGACATAGCCCTTTGCTGTGTAAATCATGTGGGGGATTTACTCAGGACCTGTAGGAACCACTTGCCCAGAACTGAGGCTTAGGGAGCCTGAGAGCAAGTAGAAACTGTTTCTGTGACCATCCAGACTGTGCTGCAGGATCAGTCAATCTAGTCTTGCTCCAAGCAGGCAATGTCTAATCAAGGAGAGGAATTTCAGAAAAACAGGAAATGGAAAGTTAATCTGAGCGTTCTCCCGCCCTCAGTGTGTTTACATGTTTCAGAAGGGACCCCTTTTTAAAAAAAAAGAAAAGAAAGTTTGCTTTTATGAAGAAATATTCTGGGGGGGAGAGATGTAACACGAGATTCCTTCATTTAAGAATGGCGGTCCTGACAGTGTGGCCTAATGTGGAGGTCCTGGCAGTGTGGCCTAATGCGGGGGTCCTGGCAGTGTGGCTTAATGCACAGGTTCTGGCAGTGTGGCCTAATGCGGGGGTCTTGGCAGTGTGGCCTAGTGCAGAGTGCTGAGATTATTCCTAAGAGTTAAGTGTGATCACAAGCCACACTCGTGGACATAGAAAAACAATAATAGTCGATCATTTAAAATCTAGTTGGAATTTGGAAAATCATAGCCACCTCATAGTCAGTTTTGCTTAATTATCTCTTTATTTATTTGAGATAGGGTCTCCTGGATCCCTGGCTGGCTTTCAAATTTGTTTTTTTTTTTTTTTTTTTAATAATGACTTTTACTTTATGTGTATGTGTGACTTCCTCAGTGTACACATGGGCACCTCCTCTTCACAGGGCCCGAGGAGGCCGAAGGAGCATCGGATCCCCTGGAACTGGAGTTACAGACTGTTGTGAGCTGCTGGGTGGGTGCTGAGAACCAAACACTCTTCTCCGGGAGAGCAACCAGCGCTCTTACCCACGGGAGTCATTTCTCTAACCCCTTGTTATGTTTTTTTATTGGGCAGTTGCCCTATATGGATCTCGTAATCTTAGCATCAGTGGGGCCGGCATCTCCACTGATGTGCCCTAGGCCAGAATCTGGGACAGGATTTTAAGTCTTGCTCTTTGTTTTCCTTCAGCAACTTCCCATAGTTACAAGCTCACTTATTAATTCGTCAATGAAAGTGTTTGAGCAGGCTGCTGTTCATTATTCTTTATCAATACCAAGCTTTGTAAACAAGAAAAATAAATGTGATCTAACTAAAAAAACCCCTGCTGGGAATAACTGTCTGGGCAGACACAGGAGCTGACCAGTTGTATCTTTAACATTTATTCTTAGTATTCCTTCTCCGAGGTCCTAGGAGTTCTTGAGGGCTGTCCTTACACCTACCTCACTCTTCGTTTCTGTCTGAAAAGGTGGGGTAGAGCAGGAGATGTGACTTGATGAGAGTCGGAAATGTAATACTGAGCTCAGAGCACGTGCGATGTGCCCCCTCATGCAGCCTGCAGCTCCACCCCGTCCTGCGCTAAGTCTGGTCCCGTGATGTTTGATCTGAATTTTGGTTAGCTCAGTGTGTATGAGTGCTTTGTCTCCATGTATTTCCAAAGATGTATACTATCATGTTAGGACACAGGATTTCCTCAGGTGTGGTTTAGTCACACGGCATCGATGGTGATTTTAGGGAGAGTCGGGGTGTTTATAACTGATCCTATATCAGTTAAGGGGCTTCAGGACAAGGACACCAGAACAAATTCCAGGTAAGCAGAGGATTCTGGCTAAACTATTAGCTATCTTTTCCTCTTTATTCTAGGTCTTCTATCCTTACTTGGGAACTTTAGGGAGAAAAGTTTGTGTGGTTTTAAATTCGGTGGTTGATCATAAGTGGGGCGTCTTATACAGCTGGCTTTCCTCTTCACATAAGGCGTTGCTTAAAAAATGATTATTATCTCTGCTTAGTGTCAAAAGAGAACCATCGTGGGCCAGAGAGGTGGCTTGGTGCAGGGTGTGTCAGATAAGCCTTTAATCCCAGTACCCCAATGGCCAAGGCAGACAGAGTTGAAGTTCGGTGAGTTCCAGGCCAGCCTGGTCTTGATAGTCAGGGATACAGAGTAAGTCTTGGTACATAAAATAAGTAAGAAAGAAAAGAAAAGAAAAAAAATAGAAAGTAAAGAAATAAAAGGTGGCCACCACGGGCTAGAGATGGCTCCATGTGTGAAACACTTGCCAGAACACAAGACTGACGACATGATTTTGATCCCTGGAACCTGTGTAAACATGAAAGATGAGAAATGGCTCTACAAAGTTGTCCTCTGACCTCCAAATGTGTGCCACGGTATGCATTCTAACATACACATCAAACACACTCACACAAATAAACATAACACACACACACACACACACACACACACACACACCAAATAACATTTTAAAATAAAGTACAGCACCATTTGAAAAGAGACTACTGACCCGATGGTTAGACCACAGTATGTGCTCTATTTATGCAGGCGGATAATGGAGACATATTCTCCCTTGAACCATTTCCAGACCGATATGTCAGTCCTATCCTGTAAATCAAATGTGGTTTCTGCTCCGGTGAGGCTGGGAATGTGGCTTTGAAGCAGAATTCTTACCTCCTCGGCTGTGCTAGCTGGAAAGGCTCTATCATCCCGCACAGCCTAGCAAGGTGACCTAGTAGTGGACAGGCAAAGGGTGACATAGGCTGTCGCTTCCCTTCAGTTCTGTTGTAGAAAAAATGGGGAAGAGCTGGGTTTTTCATATCTTCCAAAGCATCACTCAAGCGGCTGAGAAAACAACACTCAGCAAACAGTTCCCTCTGCAAGCATGAGGACCTGGGTCAGAGATGGACCAAGCATGGTGGCGTGCATCTGTGAGCCCAGTGCTGGGGAGGGAGCAGCAGCATGTTTTGGTCCTAGCCTAGCTGTACTTGCAAACCCCAGGACCCAGGGACGGACTCTTCTCAAAAAGTAAAGTAAATGGTACCTGTGGAGGAAAGGTACAGTAAATTGTTGTCTCACCCTCCCGTGCACAGATGTACCCACACACTTATGCACAGGCACACATGCACACTCACACACACCTGCAACACACACCCACCTGAACATGCACACACACACCTGCACATGCACATACACCGGCACATGCACACACACCTGCACATACACACACACCTGCAACACACACCCACCTGAACATGCACACACATACCTGCACACACACACACACACACACACACACCACACTCCTTCACATACACACCCCATACACCTCAAAACCAAAAGTACTTGAACATATCTTAATGCTTTATATAAAGCCACATCTCCAATACTCTAGTTCAGTTTTGTGTGGAAGATGTCTTCATGCACAAGGGACTCTCGGCTCTTCCTTCAGTACCCAAACCAACATGTACAGAAACAGCAAGAACGCAAGGGTTCCAGTTAGGATTTTCAGAATACACATACCCATTTGAAGAATGCACCTAACAATTCTCTGCTAGCAGCCACTGTGAATTATTGTTCTTTAAAAAAAAAAAAACAAAGAAAGAAAATCCAATATAGTTGAAAGCTTTTCCTTTATAAATACAAGCTGCTTAGCTGCATTCTCTGCAAGAAAGACAGACTCGTGTCTTGCTTCTTAGATCTGACGCATTCTGACTAATCAGAAAATCTTCATTAATTGCATTTATAACCTCTATAACACTCCATAGAGGGTTTTTGAAATTTTTTTGGGCTGCAAGGTACAATGATGGGGGAAAACGATTCATTTAGGTTATCTTATAATTTATAAAATGCAGGTGACCGAGTTGTGCCCCTCTCACCAGATGACTTCTAGTAGAAGTGGGAGGGTTAGCCCTTCCTCTATGGGAGGAGAGGTTGGAGGAGCTTCCTCCTGTGACCAGGAAACCAGCATCACTGGGGATGGGCAGGCATTGACTCCGGAAGAGTGGGTTTGGGTATGAGCTGTATTTCCCGCCTTGCTAGTCAGTTTAGTCCGGTTTTTCTGAGTTTTACCCTGGATTTGTACAGCTTTGGCTTCCCTTCCTGTCTTTGCTAGCACTCCCTCCCACTGTCTTTGTCATGGGTGATTGCACAAGGCCATTTTCTAGGGACACTGTGTGAAACACCACAGACAACCATAGGTGACTCTCGAGAAATGTGAGGAAGCCAGGTGCATACCCCAGGCCCATCAAGACTAGATGGACGATTTCAGGAGTTGTGATGGTCTGAATCTTTAGAAGTTTATGTTGAGGCTCTGTTCTAAACTGTATTTGGAAAGAGGCCTTTAATAAGGTAGTAGGACTAAAAGGAGTATAGGTGGGGACCTAGTTGATATGACCTTATAAACGAAGGAAGAGGCCCAAGAAAGATGACCAGAGGACATACAGCCATCTGAAAGCCATGAATGTCTAGGTGAAACTAACCCAGTCGGCATTTTCATGTTGGGTTCTAGCTTCTGGAATTGGAAGAATATTAATTTCTGTTATTTGAGCTGCTTGGTCTATGTTACTGTGTTCTCTCTAGACCCCTAGCTCCCCAACTTTAAAATGGTGGTAGGATTAGGGTGAGATGCTGGACATCTATAACCCTAGAATGTATGAAGTTGAGGTAGGAGAATCTTCCCTTCGGGGCCTGCCTGGTTAATACATCAAGACCTTGTCTTAAACAAACAATAGTAGACACTGGTAAATATCAAAAGTTTGTTGTGTTAGATTGTGATGGCTAATCTTGGTGGTCTACCTGACGCACCCGGGAGGAGGGAACCGCAATTGCAGAATTAGCCTATGGGCGTGTCTGTGAGGCAGTTTCCTGACTGCTAGTTAATGTAGGATGGCCTAAGCCGCTGTCAAGAGCATCATTCTAGGCAAATGGGCCTGGGCTTTATAAGAAAGGTAACTGAGCAAACGAGAAAAAGCAAGCCAATCAGCAGCATTCTCCTGTGGATTCAGCTTTGAATGCTGCCCTGACTTCCCTAAAAGATGGACTATAACTTGTAACCAAGTGAACCTTTCCTTCCATAAGTTCATTGTAGTCAGTGTTTTATCACAGCAACAGAAAGCAGACTAAAGCAGAAATTAGGGCTAGAAAGCATGTTGTTGAGGTGAACCTGACCATATTATTTGGGGGAGGATTATGGAACTATTTTGAACTTTGATCTGGAAAAGCTATCGAGTGCGTGTAGCTTAATGGGTTGTTCTGAGGGAGCTTAGAAGATAGAAGTGTTTGAAAAGCACAGACAATGGACGCCTAGCTTATGAAGTAGTTTCACAGGGAAGCAAAGACACCCCCCCCCAACACACACACACACACTAGACTGGTCAGTCGTGTGATATTTTCTATTAAGACTTTGCTTTGCTAGGACAATGGATGCTGTCTCCTGGGGCTCAAAAATCAGCTGTGGTTTATAAGAGAATTATGGAGTTGAAATCTGAGAAGATTTTCTCAGGGTCAGCACACAGAAGCTGTTGGTCCAGAGGAGGCTAGTCGGCATCTCAAGCTGGCAGCAGAACTTGATAATATATGTAACGCTCTCACATGATGCGGATTTGGGCTGCATAAAAGCTACAGGGTTGAAGAGATCCTGGAGAGCTCATGAGGGGTGGCATTAGGAGAGGCCATTGGCGAAGCTGCAGCTTCAGTTGTAGTGAAATCTCTGGCACAGTGGTGATGCTAAGCTTGTGGAAGGACCACCAAAAATAGCAGCAAATGTGGAGTAGGAGCCAAACTATGCCTGTGAAACAAGCTGCATGTGTGGGGAAGAGGCGGGGCCACCCAGCTCTTTGGAGTCCATCAGATCATGGGTGAGGCCCAGATGTTGGAAACTTAAGTTATTTGCATCCCTAGATTTGGACTTGCTTTGATAATTCCATCTATGTTCTTAGAATAATAAAAAATATGTGACTTAATTTTGATTTTACAGAAACTTTTAAATGAGACTTTGGACACATAACTCAGTCGTGAACTAGAGAAAGGCATTACCAGTGCACAGGTCTGGCCTCCCTTAATCATCCCAGGAAACCAGGAGACTTTCACAGAGGAGGTAGAATTTGAGCTAGCCTTGAAGGGAACAAGAATGTCTGCAGACGGGAGGAATCGTATGGGTGTGTGTGTGTGTGGGGGGGACACACATCAGGGGGACAGTAAAAGTCAATGTGCCAGAGCATCTGATGTGTTCCAGAAACAATGACTTTGTCCTAGAGTGTGGGGGACCATGGACACGTAGGGACAGGGATGGATGAACCTGGACAGGTGGGTTGGAGGGCCTGTGGACTTTGTTCTGAATACAGATTTGTTTTGAATGTGATTGCCATAGCAAGATTTAAGGCAGAGAGTACTGTCATCAAATTTCTAAGTTTTGAGAGCTACTTCTGAAAATAGTAGGTCTGAGATGGTTTAGAAGGGTTGCTGACAAGTGGCTGAGAACCGGTTAGAGGACAATGGGTAGAGAGAGCGACAGTAAAAATGGAAGGAAATTAAAGCTTATGAGAATACACATTACAGAGAGGGAGCTTGGAAGACAGCTGGTCCTGAAATCTCTCCTTATGTCTTTTTTTTTTTTCTTAGTTCTGGTAAAAACCAGGCTTTCAGGTGAGGTTAATGAGGTCTGGTGACATTTAAAACCCTTCTTGATGGTAGATAGAGGGAAGTGAATAGGGTTGGGCTTCAAAGCTAAGAAGCTACACAGTGCTTCTGGCTTCCCATAATCCCTTACTGCCTCACCCACTGAAAAGAAAATTTCTTACTTGCGAGTTATGGTGCTTGGTTGTGTCAGGAAGAAAAATAAAGAACTCAGGATTGTGTTTCAGCCTTGCAAAAGAAATGTTTTAGTTCCTGTGTGTATGTGCCTATAGATCAAGCATTCGATAGTTAATTTTATATACATGTAATTGTTGTTGTTGTTGGCAAACAAAAAGTTTGCCAGTTCTATTAAGCAAAATATTGTAGATAAGGAAGTATAGGAAATATACAGGTTTTCACACTTTTCCTGTCCCATATTTTACACACTTATTCTTGTCCTAATATCTGGTTTTACTGCACAGTAGAGTCTTATAAACAAAGACTCTATTGTGTCCCATATGAACACACAAGACACCAAAGGGGGGCTGGGAAGGAATGAGGAGGAAAAGTGAAAATGACTCAGAGAGTTCCAGAAACAATGGAGCAGTTCATTTGGGAGCTTCCTCTGAGTTCCCCTCTCCCAGTCTCTCCCCCCACCCCCCAAATTGCCTTTCTTGTTTCAAGAGCCAAAAGCAGCACCAGTTCCTATCTCTTGAGTTCATTTGCTGTCTGCACTGGGCCTGGCTCTCTCCAGACCACTTCTTTCTGGTTCTCAGGTGAATTGCCTGTTAAGTATGGCAGCCACAGGGTTTGTCCTCAGACCTCCAGGCTACAAGCTAGAGCTCACTTGAAGATAAAACCCTTGTATCTTAGTTAGGGTTTTACTGCTGTAAACCCAAGGCAACTCTTATAAGGACAACATTTAATTGGGGCTGGCTTACAGGTTCAGAAGTTCAGTCCATTATCATTAAAGCTGGAACATGGCAGTGTCCAGGCAAGCGTGGTGCCGGAGAAGCTGAGAGTTCTCCATCTTCATCTGAAGGCTGCCAGGACCAGACTGGCTCCCACCTGGCTAGGAGGAGGTTCTCATTGCCTACACCTACCGTGACACCCTTCCTTGAACAAAACCACACCTACTCCAATAAAGCCACACCTCCAAATGGTGCCTGCCACTCCCTGGGCCAAACATACTCAAACCCCCACACCTTCTTTCAGGCAACACAGAGGTTTTGCATATATGGTGTTTGGAAAATTAGTCCCATGTCCATAGTTCCATGTCTACTTGGTTTTAGTGGCGGATTTGCAGGTGCCTTGCTAGTTCCTGGGGATAGCATATGAAGGATGAAGAGAAAGGAGAGACCTCAGTTCCCTTTTCTGTTGTTGAGCTGCCTGCAGGCCTGTGCCTTGGATAAAACCGGGCACATAGTAGATGCTCAGTGCGTGTACCGACCAAATGATGGCTTAATGGCCACATGCCAAATTTGATGAACCATTTGACATTTGATCTGTCATTAAATCTTCCTAACAAGGAAACTCAGTTCTGTGCTCACCAGATCAAGAGATCTGTGTCCAGAGAAGCTGAGAGCCCTGTGCAAGGCTGACTGCTCATATATAACACGGGACTCACACTCAGATTTCTATAGCTCTAAACCTTTGGCATATCTGCAGATATTTTGAGTGTCCCATAAATACTCTTCATGAAAATATTATCTCAGTGCAAATTGACCCACTTTATATGTGCAAAATAGAATTTACCTCAGTTTTGAAAACGAGAGCTTTAAGAACTCTCAGCATTGAGCACATAATAAATGCTTGTCTTAGGGTTTCTCTTGGTGGGAAGGGACACCAAGACCACACAGCTCTTACAAGGAAACATTTCATTGGCTGGCTTACAGTTCAGAGGTTTAGTCCATTTATCACCATGGTGGGAAGCATGGTGCTGGAAAGATAGCTGAGAATTCTACACCTGGACGGGCATGCAGCAGGGGAGAAAGAGAGAGTGCCACCATGCTTGGCCTGAGCATCTGAAACCCCAAAGCCCAATCCCCAGTGACACACTTCCTCCAACAAGACCACACCTACCCTGAGGCCACACCTCCCAGTCCTTTCAAATAGTGCTGCTCCCTCTGAGCCCGTGGAGGCCAGTTCCATTCAGACCACCACAGAGTGAATGCATATTTATTTATATGTACCTTTACTTTGTTGTTGATGGGTGGGGGAATGTGGAAGATTCGGAATTTTGTTACTGTAAATAAGTTATTTACCAGACCAATCTCTTAGTAACAAAAAGCCATGGCAGTCCGCAGCAGCCAGTTAGAGATACAACATTGAAAAGATTGCAGTCTCATGTACTCCCCATCTTGTGAAATGCATTTACTTCCATCTTGTCTGCAGGAGGAACAGTGAATACCAAGATGCAGCCATGGAATGTCTAGTTTTGTCCTATCACTTTCTTATCTTTACTTTCCATATCAGTTAGAGGATTAACCTTTTTCTTTCTCTCTTCTGCCAGCTTCACTCTTTTCCTGTACTATATTCTTTCTTGAAATATTGTGCTTGGGAGTTTTCCCCTTCATATACTCAAGGCTCTTATTCCTTTCATTCTAATCCCCCATCTTTGCTGAACAATAAAGCTGTGTCCCCTGCAGTCCCCTTTCTTATGTTTTCCTTGGTTGCCCTGGGGAAATGGTGGCTATGTGACTGTCACTGAGTGAAGAAAACTGGCTTTCACCCTCACCCTCATTGAAGCTGCTTCTGTACAATCAAGAGACCTGAGATAAAGGGGTGGAAGTTTCAGGGAGAGAGAGAGAGAAGGAGAGTGACAGGGACTGGGCTATCCAGAACAAAAAAGGACTGGGGTGTAGCACAGTTGATAAAGTACAGACCTAGCATTTGCAAGGTCCAGACCTCAGCATTTCATACAAACAGGCTTGCCTGCAGTTTCCAGGGCTTGTGAGGTACAGGCAGAAAGTTATCTTTGGCTATAAAGCAAGTTTCAGGTTAGCCTGGGCTATGTGAGACTCTGTTTACCAATAGAAAAGTATTTCCACCTGGAGCTGCCTGAAAATGCTTTCATCTCCTGCCCTTTCACTAGCTTAAATATCATCTCAGGCCATTTGGTTTTTTTTTTTTTTTTTTTTTGGTCTGGATGAAGAGGAGCCCATGTTCCATTTGGTAGTTTCTTGTTTCTCCATGCAGTGAAATAAAATGCATATCCAAATGTATTCCCATGAGCACCGAATTGCTTTCGGCCGCAAGGTGGGCAAGGCCTGGATGCTCCATTGCCACCTTGGATCAAGCTAGGCGATGGTTCCTTTCTCAGGTGTCTCTGTGGTTTCTACCAACTTCAGATTAACATGGGCTGCTTTGGTAACTTTCTCATAAAGCTTCCTTGCTGTGAATGGTTCTTAAGCTATTCTAGACATCCTTTGCAAGCGGATAGTAGTGTGGATGCTTTGCCTCTCTCTCTTGTTATCTCAGCCATCACTGTGGGGAAGGTCTACCTGTCACAGCCTGTGCTGCCATCGTTCGGGTGTGAGATTCCAGAGCTCTGTCGTTCTAAATGTGAAATGCCTCTCAGCATGCTGTCTCTGTATTCCTTTAAAGTTTGCCCCTGTCCTCTTTTTACCCATGGATAATACTTCTCCCAAGTTCATGTTGGTCCCTTGGAGCACATTTCTACTCTGCCCTTCTGCTGTTTTTGTTCTTGGGGAAAGAGAACACAGGTTGACATTGACTACTTTATATATTGTGACAGGTTCTCTCAGTTGAACCCAGAGCTCATGGATTTGACTATTCTAGCTAGTCCTCTTGTTCCAGGTAATCCATCCCTGCATGCTGGGATTATGAGAGTGGCCGCCCCTAGCGTTTACCCAGGTGCTGGGGATTCAGCCTTTAGTCCTCAAGCTTGCCCCTCAAGTTCATTATCCAGTGAGCCAATTCTTCTCTCCTTCAAGGTAGACTTAAAACAAGAAAAAGTATTCTGAAGGCAGACTATACAACTCTATGAGTTCTCAATTGGAGAAGTTCTGGTGTGTGTGTGTGTGGGTGTATGAGTGTGTGTGTGTGTGTGTGTGTGTGTGTGTATGCGTGCCCGTGTGCGCATGTGCGCACTTTCTGGAACATGCTTTGTCTTCTTAGAAACATGACTGAGGAGGATCCAAGCTGGATTCTGGTTAGTTAAGATTTTAAGATAAGTGAGCTGTCTTGCTGGGTGACTCATTCTGTGCTGTTTTAAGCAGTTCCACAGCCTCAGAGAATAAACGGCTGCCTAATCATCTCCTGCTTCCTGTCATGGTTGACGTCACTGTCACCGTCACCGGCTTCATCATGTTAAGTACCCCCAAAGCCCAGAAGTTGCCAGACAAAATGTTATATAGGTATCGTCTTTGGTGTCTGGACGTCTGCTGTCTTTAAATAGATAACTCCCAATCGAATCGAATTGAGACTCAGATATTGATTGATTGCCCTGTGGTAAGAAACAGATGGCATTAACCAGTAATCTGAAAGTCCAAATCCGATATCCCCAGTGCTGAGAGTCTACTGTGTGTAACAGGTGTCCATGATGTGTCACTGGGTTCTGAGGCTAGACTGTGAGAGTGAACACAATCCGTAGGAGCTCAGTGCAGTGACAGAGACGTGCCTCAGAGTTACAAGAGCCAGAAGAGCATCACGGAGCCCAGTCTGCTGTTGGGGAGCCCTTCAGCAAAGCCATGGGTTTAGCTGGGTGAAGTGGTAGGAGGGATAATGGAGACTGAGCAGAGATCCCTAGTGGAGCAGGAGATTGATGCAGGCAGGACTGAGCTTGGTGATAGTGGAAGGGAACAGCTTTCAGATGCCACACTGAGTGAGGGGCTTGGAACCAGTGAGTCATTAGTGTTAGCTCTCTCCTGGTGTTGGGTGAGAGACACAGAGGAGGACTCAGGGTTGAGCTAAGGGGCTATGCTCTCGTCTCTGGGTGCTGGGAGCCGGATTTGAGAAATGTGAGTGAAATAAGATGTAAAGAGCGTTTGCTTTTGGAGATGGGAGATGAGGAGGGCACAAGAGCCCAGCGTGGAGGACAGGGTGGACCATCAGCTGGAGGGTCTCTTTAGAAAGAAGACCTTGTTTCCAGTTTGGGGTGTGCAGGTCTACGGAGAGGGACTGAGATCCAAGGCAGGCTCTCGCTATCACCCTGGATAACTCACAGTGACAGAGTCATTGATTTTTGCTCTGTCAAGACAGGGGGAGCCAAAAAATGCGGGGAGTGGTGAAGTGGGAGGAGCGAAAGCTCTTCCCATGAGTCAAATTGAATCTGACGGAACCACAACCACGGCAGAAGGATGAACCCAAGGTCGGTACACTGTGAGGTCCTTTGAGGAAGAGGCAGGACCACAGGCGGAGGCAACTCTGAGGACCTTGGGTGTCAGCGGCCAAGCTGAAGAAAGGCTGCTCCCTTGTCGCAGTAGGCAGGGATCCGTGCTGCTGATTGGATGGCTTGGTGTTCTTGGCTATCAGTGGCAGGCTGCCAAAGCTCCGCTGGGCTGTCACTCACGGGCGGGGAGGGCCGGAGCTTGCCTCTCCAGAAAGTCTTTTGGCCTTGAGACAAAAGAAAAAGAGCAGCTTATCGCACACTTCAGGATCCAGAGAGCCAGCTACTAATGAGCTACGAAACTGACGGAGGAAGTGGGAGAAAGCAAGGAAGGAGAGGTTCAAATGGTGGTTCTGCTTAGACGATGATGATGATGATGGCGGTTATAAATCTGTGCAAACATACAGTGGAAAGGAGGAGAAAGTTAGACTCGTGGGGTCCTTAAGAGCTTCATTTTGGAGCCACCATTATCTGAGGAGCCAGTCTCCGTGCTCAATTGTCCCCAGTGTGATGACAGAAAAGAGAAAGAAATCCAGTAGTTCCAGATTTATAGATTTTCTTAATAATAAGGCTGACCGTAGATGAGGGAGGACAAATGGGAGTCTGTGGCCGGCGAGGGCAGGCTGCCTCCTTGTTTTACTGTTCTGGTGATTTTCCTTTGCTTTGCACAGATCAGATTTCCCGCTCTGGTATTCAACGAGGAGCACATAGCCCGAGGATAGCAATTAGCTCTCTCTGAGCCCACTCTCCTTTGCACAGCCCTCGCTGACGTGTGCAATTACTAGCACCCCGGCAGCTCTTTTCAGATCTCGTCTGTGCACAGTGGGAAGTCAGGCCCACCATCCCAGAGTCCTCTTCCCAGACTCCTCCTCACCTGGTGCACAGGGACCTTGCCTGCAAATAGAACTGACGTGCCGGGGCGTCATCGGGCCTGGCAGAGCTCATTGGCAGAGAAGTTCAGAGTTTTATTTTCAACCCAGAGACAGGCGGAGATAGATCCAGCTAGAACAGGTCTCTTCCGGCTTAGGCCCTCCTCCTGTGGTTGCTGGAGTTGTGGAGGATGGAATGTCAGAGAGAGCTTACAGCTTATAGCCTCCCCGCTCACAAATTGGAGTTGGCTCCTTCCATCACTGGCTGGTCTGTCTTCACAGTATTCCTACCGTGTCATGAGGGAGCTGCCTTCCCACAGCTTTCTTCTCGGTGGTCAGGGCGTGTGTGTGTCCCTCAGGTAGATCCAGTTCCAAATGAAGAAGACTCTCATTTAAGTTAATTCATTTCAGCTAGAAAGTTGCCTGGGCAGACAGGAGTGGTTTAAAACTTTAGGAATAAAAACTATAATACTGTGCAGGGAATTTTGCTTTTGTGTGGGAGGCCAAGCCCTAAGAAGCCAAGATCCACTTCCACTCAGCCTCCAAGGGAGGGCATCTTTGCCAAACCTGACACTACACAGGAGGATTCACAAGTGGTTTTGTTGTAGCTGTTGTCGTTTCTTTTCCCTTCCTTCCTTCCTTCCTTCCTTCCTTCCTTCCTTCCTTCCTTCCTTCCTTCCTTCT
>JADRCD010217709.1:13113-27525 GCA_019843815.1 Montemys delectorum | reverse complement strand
TAGATAGATAGATAGATAGATAGATAGATAGATAGATAGATAGAAGATAGATAGTAGATAGATAGATACATGTATGTATGTATATAGTCACAGAGAACCCCGAACTCAACTGGTAAACACTGATTCCTCCTTTCTCCACGTGGCCAACAACCCACCTCTGCACACCCTCCTCTCGAGTATTTTCCAGGATACTGGGGCTCCTCTGATCTTCAGATCTTGAAGGGAAGGTGCTTAGTATTTTTCTTTTCTTTTCTTTCCTGGAACTTACTCTGTAGACCAGGCTGTCCTGGAACTCACTCTGTAGACCAGGCTGTCCTGGAACTCAGAAATCTGCCTGCCTCTGCCTCCCAAGTGCTGGGATTAAAGGCGTGCGCCACCACTGCCCGGCTTAGTATTTTTCTATACCAGCTTGGCATAGCTACAGGTTCAAAAGAGAGACCTGCTCCCAAAGGAAGTATAACTCTGAGACTACCCAGGGTAGATCTGTTCTGTCAGAGACCCATGGCAGCTAAGGACAGGCCTTTTTTTTTTTTTTCTTGTGGAATGATCCCAAACTTTCTCAGAGTAAAAAGTTGCTACAGTTCTACCAGCTGTCCTGGTCAACAAAAGTAACCACCAGCTATGGAGAACCCGACCTCTCCTATAGATAAAGGGGCAGAGGCCCTTCTGCCAGCCTCCCCTGTAAAACCCCATTCTCTATCCAAGTGCTTCCCTGGTTGCTTATTCCTCTACTGGCCCCAAACCAAGTGCACTCCCTCTGCAGGATATGGAGAGTCTGACTCCATCTAAACACTGGTTCCTTTCTCCCTAAAAAGATCTAATACAACTAAGAAGAACTGCCATAATTTTACATGAGTCTGACTGGGATTGAGACATTCATTCCATCACTTAACAGAGGTTCTTGATCTACCCAGGAAAGATATGATGCTATTTTTTTTGGTTTTTGGTTTTTTGGTTTTTTGGTTTTTTAAAAATCAGACTTTTCCTGGGTCAAAGAGGCAGACAGACTCATGGGAGACCGGGATCTTTGGGGATGAACATTTTATGTTACATAGCTTGTCACATGAGCTGAATGAACTCCAACAGGGAAGCTTCCCCACTGGGTCTGAGGCCAGCAAACATAGGAAATATCTTAGCAACCTGAGACTAGCCTTGGCTTGGGCTCTGCACATACCAACTCTTAACAATGCACTTAGCAACCTGTTGGCAACCCAGGGTCTCCATCTACATCAGGCTGAAGGCTGTACCTGCTTTAAACAATGGAAATAAATTACTCTTCCTAGCAACCCTAGATAATGTCCCGTTTCTATTCAAACACATCCTGGATCACATTTAGGAACAATGGGCCATGGGCCTAGATACAACTTGAACCATTTGGGATAGTGCACAATAAGACAAAGTCTATCCTCTGAGTTGACTTTTAGGGAAAACGCCCTATTTACCATCTTATGATTATGCATAGCAGGGCATGCATAGGATTAAAATGAAAAGCATCTTGGGCAGGATAATGTCAGCAGTGAAAAGATTGTATGACTTCAAAACTGTCAATCAAAATAGAAAACCACACACATTAATTACAGTGCTAGTAACCCAGTTCCTCCCTTCTCACACTCCCTACAAAGAGAAGCCACAACCATAGAGACTGAGGCCTTCCAGTGCCCACTCACTCTTGGGACCCAGTGTTAACTCTTGACAGTATGCTTTGTTTTTTGTTTGTTTGTTTGTTTGTTTGTTTCTGATTTTTTGAAACAGGGATTTCTCTGTGTAGACCTAGCTGTCCTGGAATTTCATCTGTAGTCCAGGCTGGCTTCAACTTAGAGATCCACCTGCCTCTGCATCCCAAGTGCTGGTATTAAAGACGTGCACCACCACCGCCCTGCTCAATAGCATGTTTCTATCTGTACTATCCCTTGCTATCACTCACCTTTGGATTGAGTTTCCTTGCCAAGGTTCAAGTCTGTGGGCCTTTGTTTCAGTTCCTTAGTAAGAGACCAAGAGCCTGGAACCACCTGGCCCAGGCCATGGCCACCAGTAACAGGATGACAGACAGTACTCCCTAAGGACACAAAAGGGCATCTTAGTTGACCCTTTGGAGACTGGCAGAGGACACTTCCATTCCCATGTGCTGGTAGGACTGAGAAGACGTAGGCTGAAACCCTAAATTTGCTCTAAGTTATTAATAATAAGCCAAAGCTTTGAGGAGAACCCCTCTGTGTCCTAGCATGACTAAGCAGGGGCCTAATTAAACACACTTGACTCCCGATCCAGAGAAGGAACAGTTCATTTTTAAAGGCCAATGTTTTGATGAACATGTGACTTAGCATGCTTAAGGCTTTGGATTTAATCTCCCACAGCAAAAATGATAAAATCAATAACAAGATGACAACTTGAGAAGATAGTGTGATAATACCTGGGGAAAAGAAGAGGTCATATCAGCACCTGGGGAGTGCGAATGTCCTTGAGAAGGGTTGAAGATTCTCCAAGTCTGAGGAAGGCACGCAGGGATGGACGTGGATGCTGGAGGAACTGGAGGGACTTGCTCTCTGTTTCTATGATTGGCAAGAGGGACACATCTTCTAGGCTTGGGGAACAGGAAGTGGGCAGTAGTGGACATCTGAGGGAACTTCCTAGGAAGTGAGACAGGCAGCACATAGATCATGTGAGTCCCTAAAAGTGCCATGGAATAGCCTGGGTTGTAGACAGGGTCCTGAGATAATCCCAACTGTTGATGGCTGCCTCTGGCCCAGGTCAGCAAGACCAGTGTACTGGCTGGTTTTGTGTCAACTTGACACAAACTGGAATTATCACAGAGAAAGGAGGTTCAAGTGAGGAAATGCCTCCATGAGATCCAGCTGTGGGGCATTTTCTCAATTAGTGATCAAGGGTGGAGGGCCCCTTGTGGGTGGTGCCACTCCTGGGCTGGTAATCTTGGGTTCTATTCGGCTGAGCAAGCCAGGGGAAGCAAGTCAATAAGTCACATCCCTCCATGGCCTCTGCATCAGCTCCTGCTTCCTGACCTGCTTGAATTCCAGTCTTGACTTCCTTGAGTAATGAACAGCAACATGGAAGTGTAAGCTGAATAAACCCTTTCCTCCTCAATTTGCTTCTTGATTGTGATGTTTGTGCAGGAATAGAAACCCTGACTAAGACAACCAGCAAAGTGGAACAGTGGGGTCCTGGCTAGCTGTGCTGAGGGAAGGGTTGAGGGTGCATGAGTGCTCCTTGACCTCCAGGTAGGAAGCAAGTCATCAGGGGGCCCAACGAAAGGGAAGTAAGATGGACTGGAATGGACCCTTCCAAGTAATCACAGGAAGTCCACCTGGGAAGGCAGTAAAGAAGATAGAAAACATGAGCTTGCCAGGTCAGAGGAAGCTGCCTTGGCGATGCGATTCAAGGCCAAATCACTGCAGGGAAAGTTCCTTAAAGGAACTTGGGATCTGAGTCAGGAAACCTGGAAGATCTGGGGTACAGGAGAAGGAGGATGTTAGATCTGGGGTACAGGAGAAGGGGGATGTTAGATCTGGGGTACAGGAGAAGGGGGATGTTAGATGTGGGGTACAGGAGAAGGGGGATGTTAGATGTGGGGTACAGGAGAAGGGGCATGTTAGATCTGGGGTACAGGAGAAGGGGAATGTTAGATCTGGCATGTGCCACCACTGCCTGGTGTAACATTCCTTAAAAAAAAAAAATTATTTATTTATCTTATGTATATGAGCACTGTAGCTAACTTCAGATGCACTGGAAGAGGACATCGGTTCCTATTACAGATGGTTGTGGACCGCTATGTGGTTGCTGGGAATTGAACTCAGGACAGAACAGTCAGGGCTCTTAACCGCTGAGCCTTCTCTCCAGCCACCAACTGGTAACATTCTTAATGAGAAATTGCCTAGGTGTGGTTGGCCTGTGGCACTTCTGTGGGTGGAGTTTTAGTTGTTAACTATGGCAGTTGAGTGGGACCGTCTACCCTGAATGTGGGCTGTAAACTTTAATTTTTTTCAAATCTCTACTTAATGATGGTTCTTAAATGCTTTAACCCACCACCAACTAGAGGTAGTGGGAAAGAAAGGATGGGGATGGTGAGTGAACCCGTTTAGAAAAGTTCTTTGGAACAACTCCTGTCTGTGTTGCCTGGAAATCGGCAATTCACTTCACAGGTCAGCAGCGGCAGCTCGATCCACGCACAAACACTTCACGGATACACCAGCAGTCCAGTTTGGTAGAGTCAGGATAGCAAACGTGAAATCCGCAGCGGTGGCTCTACCTAGCAGAGGCAGCCAGGCCTCTCAGCCTGGGCTCAAGTCTGCAGGAGGGACCAGGAGGAATGCCAGAAGTTCTCAGCTGTGCTTCTCTCAGGGAAGCGAAGATCAGAGAAGACATGAGACCAACAAGCATTGTCCAGCTAGCGCTAGGAGCAAGCCTAACAGCCTCCATCACTGTCCGTCACTGTCCATCAAGTCCTTTTTCATACCCTCCAAACATCACATGTTCTCCTCCGCGTGCCTCAGCGTGTGTCTTGCCTCAGCATGTGTGTGCATCTGTTTCAGCTGACATCACTCTGCTAATGAATCCCAAGTCAGCAAGAAGCAGCAACACACTGCAGCACACCACCAGAAGTTTTCTGGCTTGTTTCTATCTATGGAGTACTGACAAATGCTACTCAATGTAAGGTGGACCAATACATGCATGTCCTTTTTTTTTTTTTTTTTTTTTTTTGAACGAGATCACTTTATTGGGTTTGAGTCAGGGGAAGTAACACTTTTTCCTGACTTCAAAGGAGGCTGCTATAGCACAGGTCACCTGACCATCTTAAACAGCAATAAAAAAGTAAAACAAAAACCTTTATTTAGAGTTAAAGCCAACACTTGAGTGTGACAAACACAGCATTCAGCTCGAAGAAGCACCCTGCTGATGGAGTGAGCGTTTATTCTGCACAATCACGACTTGTTGAGAAACCCGGGAGAGAGAGCAGGGACACTGGGCAGGGCTGGCACCTAGTCCTCCTCACTCGGGTCCTCTCTCTCCAGCATGTAGACCATGAAGCAAGCATTGGGTCTCTTGGGGACGAGGGGATGGCCGGGTCTCACAATCTCAAAGCCAAGAAAGTGAAGGTTTTGGAGTAGGGCGGCTCTGTCCTCACGGTTCTTGGGAAAGCAGATGAAAACTTGGTTGGCTCCTACTCCTCTGCAAACTCTAGGAGAGCTGCAAAGCTGTCCTTGCTACCTTCAGGCAGAGGCCCAGCAGGGAGCTCGAGGGTAGAGGCCACCACCATTCCACACCACCCTCCAGGTGACCTGCTTGGCCTCCATGAATGAGCGTGGACTGGATGCTCAGGACCCTGGTCTTGTCCTTAGACGTTGGCTCCTCTGTCACATTCAGTGGAGTACAGGATGCTAGCTGAAAGACTGTGATCCCGCTGACTGCTCCCTTGCCCACCTGGGATCTTCAGGGGTGGGTGAGGGACATCAGGAGCACCACTGAGGCCCTGGATCCAGGTTACTACAGCAGTGAAGGGCAATCCTAGGACTCTTGCTGTGCTAAGCAGCATGGTGAGGCTGGTGTGAAGCGTGGTGTGGTGTTGTGTTTGTCCCCTTCTTTCTCTCTGGTGAAGCAGTGGCTGTTGAGAATCCCCTGCAGGGAGAATTTCACCAACTGGCCGCTGGGGTCCAAAATGAGCAAAAACCTCCACTGCACTTTCCGCTGCTCGCCATGCTTGTCCTTAATCTTTCATCATGTGCCCTTTCATGTGATTGCTTTAGCAGAACATCCTCCCTCCTGTATCTGCTTCAGGGCTCTCCATCATGTGTGTTGGAAATGAGTAATCTTGGTGTCATGAAAGGCACTTAGACAAAAGTGGTTCCATGGGGCAAGCCGTCTTTAGCATAAAGAGTGAGCCAGAACCCAAACCTGGCTGGCAAACGTCATCAACATGGTGAAGACCTCTTTTATCTCTGAAGTAGTTGATAGCCTCGTCTTACCCCATTGGTGGGAGCTCAGTTTCAGTCTGACGAGACTGGCTAATCAGAACAAAGGGCCCTTGTCTGTCTAACTAACTCTGATAGAAACAAGCAGCAGCAGATGCACATGCTAGCCTTCTATGGGGGTGAGGCCCAGGAGAAAGGGTCGAGAGGCACTTACCAACAAATAATCAAGTTTTCAGGTCCTGGGTCACAGTGTTTCCAGGCTCAATGCTTTGGCTGAGACAGGATATCACCCAGCCCACACTTGCTTTAAACTTACTATGTAGCTAAGTACAACCTCAAAATCCTGACTCTGCCTCCCGTGTGTGTGTGTGTGTGTGTGTGTGTGTGTGTGTGTGTGTATGCCTGGATTTCAATGTTTTGTCTCGAGTTGTCAATAAATTCCTTAGTCTTCTCCTGGCTATGACAGAATACCTGACACAAATAAGTTAAAAGATGCAACAGGAAGTACAGGCCTGGGATCCCAGAACTTAGGAGGAAAAAGCAAGCAAAATAATTGCTGTGAATTCAAGGCTAGCCTAGTCTACCTAAGACGTTCCAAGCCAGCCAGGATTACAAAGAGAGACTGTCTCTGCTGGACATAGTGACTTATACAATACTTATTCTAATACAACATTCAGAGCTGGGTGGTGGTGGCACGCCTTTAATCCCAGCACTTGGGAGGCAGAGGGAGGCAGATTTCTGAGTTGGAGGCCAGCCTGGTCTACAGAGTGAGTTCCAGGACAGCCAGGGCTACACAGAGAAACCCTGTCTCAAAAAAACAAACAAACAAAAAAAAACAATTAAACAAACCAATAAACAAACAAACAAATAACAGAGAGACTGTCTCAGGTAAATCAGTAGATAAGTAAAGTTAAAAGAAGGATTAGAGATCCAGCTGTGGTAGCACATGCCTTTAGTCCCAGACTGATGAATCTCTGAGTTCAAGGTCAGCCTGGTCTATAGAGCTGGTTCCAAGACAGCCAGGACTACATAGAGTGAAAACAAAACAAAAAATAATGTCTTAATTAGGGTACTGCTGCCGTGACGAAACCCCATGACCTAACGCAGTTTGGGAAGGAAAGGATTTATTTCACTATTGCTCAGGTGGCTGAGGCAGGAGAATCACCACATGCTCGAGGCCAACATGGTTGACATAGTCCCACTCTAGCCAGCTACCTAGCTAGACCCTGAAATGCTTGGCCTTAAGGAAGGGGAGCTGGGTGGGGACTAATGCATCTCCCTGGCAACAGTGATCTTAGGTTTTTTTAATGGTCACAAGGATCCTAGTGACCTTTTTTTCCTAAGACTGTGGGTCACCCGAAGCACCGACCCACACTATAGATACCTCCCACCCACTGTGAGATGAGGCCGTGCTTCATCTGTACATATGCTGGAGCTGATGAAGGGTTATATAGCCCAGCAGTAAGAACAGAGATGGCTGACAGGATGGATCAATCAATCACCCACCATCATGCGGATGCCTGGGAGAGAAACTGCTCCCATGGGCACTCAATGGGCTGAAATGGAAAGGGAGTACATTAGAGTCCACACAGCTAAAGGTTCCATCAGTGAACACATGGCTCCCACCCTCAGCAGAGCTAGGATTATTGTCGAAGATTGACTTGGCAGGATCTCTAGTCATCTGGGAGACAAGCTTGCTTGTGAGCTATTGCCTTGGGTCGGAGTCACTGAGCTGGGCTGTAGCTTCAGACTGTGAGCCTAAACAAAGCCTTCCCCTTCAGGTCACTTCTGTCAGAATATTTCCTGACAGGAGCAGGAAAAGTAAGTAAAGTGGGGTCCTGACTTTCTTTTCCCTGACTATTCTCAGATTATCAGTTGGCATGCTATAGAAGGGTTCTTCTCTGAGACTCTAGAGAAAAGACCTCCAAGTAAAGGTATGTATGGAGGTGCCTCCCAGATAAAGGCTACCCTTTGGTCTCTGGACAGTGCACTTCCTTTTCAGTATAAGGATTTGATCTCATGGCCTTGGAAATCTGTATGAGCACTCAACTTCTGAGCCCAAGCTCCTTCACATTTTGGTTAAAAATTTTAAGTAGTGCTCGTTTCAGCAGCACATATACTGAAGTTGAAACAATACAATACAGAGAAGATAAACATGGCCCCTTCACAAGGATAACACACAAGTTTGTGAAGCGTTTAATATTTCTTTTAAAAAAATTTTAAGTAATATCTTCTGCAATTGTATCTTATTCATTCATTTCTTCCTTTCTTTCTTTCTTTCTTTAAATGTTACCATATGTGGCATCATCTTTTTTAAGATCTATTTTATATATATATATATATATATATATATATATACACACACACACACACACACACATATATATATATATATATGTTGTCTTCAGACACACCAGAAGAGGGCATCTGATCCCATTACAGATTGTGAGCCACCATGTGATTGCTGGGAATTGAACTCAGGACCTCTGGAAGAGCAGTCAGTGCTCTGAACTGCTGAGCCATTTCTCCAACTCTCATGTATTTATTTAATGTGTATATTTTCTCTGCATGTTTATATGTATACCATCTTCATGCAGTGCCCTCAGAGGCCAGCAGAGGGCATAGGATTCCCTGGAACTGGAGTGACACATGATAATGAGCCACCATGTTGATACTAAGACACCAACCCAGGTCCTCTGGAAGTGCTCTTAAGCACCCAGCTATTCTTAAGACAAGTTCTCCATTAAATTGCCCAGGCTGTGCTGAACTGGCACACCTACTGACTTGTCAGTGGCTAAGGTTACAAGTCTTGCCGGGCAGTGGTGGCGCACGCCTTTAATCCCAGCACTTGGGAGGCAGAGGCAGGCGGATTTCTGAGTTCGAGGCCGGCCTGGTCTACAGAGTGAGTTCCAAGACAAGCCAAGGCTACACAGAGAAAACCTGTCTCGAAAAAACAAAACAACAACAACAACAACAAAAAAATCAAGATTACAAGTCTTAGGCCACTAGGCCTCAGGCCAGCTATGGTGGTTTGAACATGCTTGGCACTATTAGCAAGTATGGCCTTATTGGAGGAGGTGTAGCCTTTGTTAGAGGAAGTAGGACACACACACACACACACACACACACACACAGATATATTCAAGTCTGGCCAGTTTGATCTAGACCCTCCTCTTGGATGCCTGCAGGAGAGTCTCCTCCTGACTGCCTTCGGATCTCATTGTAAACTCTGGGCTCTTCTAGTAGAGTGTCTGCCTGGACATGCTTCCCACCATGATGAGACTGTGGAGATAATAAAGGAAATTAAAGAAAATTCTAGAAAAAATATAATCAGCATCCTTAGAGAAATAAGTGAAGATAATGAATCTAACAAAAAGAAACCCAAAGTCATCAAAAAGGAAAAGAGGTGGCTGTAGAGCATTTGTCTTGCATGCCTAAGGTCCTGGGAAAAATGCCCAGCAACACACACACAATACACACACACACACATGTACACATCCACGTACACACACATCCACATACACACATATGCACACATCACTCGCTCCAGAATGAGGAGGAGCTTTCAAAAAATAAAAATATGAACTGGACATGGTGACTTACACCTTTAGTCCCAGCACTCAGGGAGGTAGACAGTAGGCATGTGTCTACATAGGGAGCTTCCAGACAGCCAGGGCGGTGTCTAGGTAGAGTCCTGAGTCCTCGCACTCCATCTCCACAAAACAAAACATCAAAACAAAGCAAAACAAAACAATAAAAAATAAATTAAAAAACCCAACCCAACCTTGTAGGTCACCAAGTTATTGGGCCTAATTTTTTTTTTTTTCTTTTTTATCTGAGACAGGGTTTCTCTGTGTAGCCCTGGCTGTCCTGGAACTCACTCTGTAGACCAGGCTGGCCTCCAACTCAGAAATCTGCCTCCCTCTGCCTCCCAAGTGCTGGGATTAAAGGTCTGTGCCACCACCACCCAGCAGGCCTACTTTTCTAAACTATTGTTTAACTGTTTCTAGGTGCCTAAGCATTGCTGAGAATTTTGTTTGTTTGTTTATTTTCTATATTAAATAAAACCTGATCTCAATTTTTTTTAGAAAAATGTCCTCTAAGGCCAGGATTGTGCTTCAGACCTACTGAGCTCTTTCCTAGCATGCTCTCCTGTACCAGGGGTGACTTGATAGGATTGCGTTTGCCACATATCATGAATATTTCATCAGGATACTCTATATGATTTTAGGAAATTCACAAATGAATGTGAATCATTTTAACATATAAGTTGTTGAGTTTTATTTGAGATTTTCACAATGCTGGAGATGGACTCCAGAGCTTATTGTATGGGGTCTACCACTGACATACAATTCCAGGCCAGATTCACAGTTTGAAAATGTGAGCCAGGGGCTGGAGAGATGGCTCAGAGGTTCAGAAATCTGACTGCTCTTCCAGAGTTCCTGAGTTTAATTCCCAGCAACCTCATGGTGGCTCACAACCATCAGTAATGGGATCTGATGCCCTCTTCTGGTGTCTGAAGGGAGGGACAGTGTATTCACATAAAATAAATAAATAAATCTTTTTTAAAAAGAAAAAAGACAAAAGAAAAAAGGAAAAGAAAAAGAAAAAGAAAAAGAAAACGTGAACCAGACCTAGTGGCACAAGCCTAGAATTCCAGCTATTGGAAGGTTGAGGCATGGCTGGGTGGCTTAGCAAGTACAAGCCTAGGTAGGATAATACAGTGAGACCCCTTTGTTACATTCCAAAACAACAATCAATCAAAACCTACAATAAAAAAAAATCACATATTCATACAGCACGTTTGTACTTGGTATGCAAAGACAGGGTTTTACTTGTATTAAAGGCATGTTCTGCACCTGAACTACATCCTAACCCGGAGAAGGAGTTTTATTTGTTTGTTTTGTTTTTGAGACAGTGCCTCTCTATATCTCCCCAGCTATCCTAGGTCTCTCTGGGTAGACCATGCTGGCCTTGAACTCACAGAAGTGCTGGCATTAAAGAGTCGTGAGAGTTGAGAGATTGGTTTAAAATGTGTTTTAGCCAGGGCTCCTTTGTTTTTGCTCAATTTTAAACAAAAAATTCATTCAAATCTTGTTGAGATAAGTCTTAGGTAAACAAGGTCAAGGGATAAAACTGGAACAAAAGTAGAAAGTTGTGTAACCAGTATCCTACAGTGACTCCAAGAGCCTGTCCACCTCTGGGACTCAACTATTCTGTCACGGTGGATGGCAAGAGGGGATTTTTTTTTAAGAACTTAGTCTTATAGTTATCACAGGGCTATAGTCTACCAATCTTTTATTTACTTATCCATTTATTAATCCATTCACTTGTAGTGCTAGGCATAAACTCAGAGAGAAACTTGTTAGACAAGTGTTCGATCCTAGCCAGACCCCAACCCAGGAGTTGGCTTGATTTTATTATGTTTGTTTCTTTGAGACGGGCTCTCACTGCATAGGCAGGTTAACCTGAGACCCAGTGCATAGCACACTTTGGCCTCAAACTTACAGTGATAGTAATACTCCTGCCTCAGCCTTCCTAGCGAGGGGATTACAGCAGATGGAAGTCACCGTGCTCCACTAAAAGTCAAGACTTTCGACGAATACTTTCAACTTCATTATACCCCTAAATCTCTCGATAGACTACAGTATTAACCGGCAAACTGAACTCTGAAGGGCAAGAGGACGGTAACTTCATGTTCCCATCCTATCTGTCCACTCACTGGTCCAAGCTCCTGTCCCTTTCTCACTAGCAACCAAGAGCCCGGGCCACCAAGCTTAAGAACTCGACAAGACCCACACAGAAAGCATTTGTGTCCTAGGACCTGGGGACTTTTCCAAGCTTAACAGACAAAAGTTTTTATCAAAACCAGACTGTTAGCTGTGAGGCAAAATCCTGTGGCTGCTTCTTACTGTACTCCTCCACCTCTGGCCATGATTTCTTCTCTCTGTATGCACATGTATGCACATGGAGCCTCTAGATAGCACTCTATAGACTAACTAAGAAGAAAGGTGGTGCCCTGCACATCTGTGGCTATGAGGGATTCCTGGGTGCCTCTTTCTCCCACTGGGCCTCCCACCTGCCCCCTGGGCAGAAACCCAAGGAAATCAAGCCCAAGCACAGCTGGGCTCCACTCAAAGAGCAGCCCAGGGCCGTTAGACAGGGCAACCCCAGAAACTACAGCTGTTTGCTTAGCGTCCCAACAGTCATGTCAGATGCACCAGAAAAGCCCATGAACTGTTTCACTTCCTGTCAGTGAGGTCTCACTTCTTGTTAGCCACTCATCCAAGTCTCCGAGGACAAGCAAGCCAAGAGGCTGCTGGCAGTGCAGGCTGCCAGGAGGGGCCTCGGTAGATTCTCTTACCTTGTGTCTGCACAGGCTTTTCTTTGTGCAGGGTGGTTGTGTCTACGTGTCCAGTGTGTGCTTGGGCATGTCAACATGGGCTGCTGCGTGTATGAGCATCTAAGTGAAGGGAGTTAGATAGGTTTGTGAGTTTTGCATGTGGGTTTGTGTGTCTGGAGAGAGTAGGGTGTGTGTTTGTGCCCACATATGTTTGTGAGTTTTGTATACACTGTTTCTTCCTATGGTTCAAAACAGTTTCAGACAAGCAATATGGAAAAACATGCTAAAATGTCTTCATGGTTCTGGGAGCTTCCTTAAAAACACAGTTGTGGGGCTGGGGCAAAGGCTCAGTGGTGCGGGGCAGTGGTGGCACACACCTTTAACCCCAGCACTTAGGAGGCAGAGGCAGGCAGATTTATGAGTTTGAGGCCAGCCTGGTCCACAGAGTGAGTTCCAGGATAGCCAGGGCTATACAGAGAAACCCTGTCTCGGAAAAAAAAAAAAATGCTGAGTGGTTAGAGCACTGTCTGCTCTTCTAGAGGTTCCGGGCTCAATTCCCAGCATCTGCGTGGTGGCTCACAACCTTCTGCAGCTCCAGTCTCAGATTCGATGCCCACACATTCAGGCAAAGCACCCCTGCACAGAAAAAGTTTAAATTTAAAAACAACAAGGCTGGAGAGATGGCTCAGCAGTTAAGAGCACCGACTGCTTTTCCGAAAGTCCTGAGTTCAAATCCCAGCGACCACATGGTAGCTCACAACCATCTGTAATGGGGTCTGATGCACTCTTCTGGTGTGTCTTATGTAAGCTACAGTGTACTTACATATAATAATAAGTAAATATTTTTTTTTGGTTTGGTTTTTTTGAGACAGAATTTCTCTGTATAGCCTTGGCTGTCCTGGAACTCACTCTGTAGACCAGGCTGGCCTCGAACTCATAAATCTGCCTGCCTCTGCCTCCCAAGTGCTGGGATTAAAGGCATGCGACACCACTGCCCAGCAGGATCACATTTTGGTAAGTGCAGAGAATGAGAATGAACATAGGGAAAAATGAAGGTGGAGAAAGGGAGATGGGCAGTGGTAGTGTAGGCCTTTTGATCTCAGCCTTAGGAGGCAGAGACAGGAAGATCTCTGTGAGTTCGAGGCCAGCCTGGTCTACACAGTAAGTTCCAGTACAGACAGACAAAACTACATAGTGAGAGCTTGTCTTAGGAAATAAAAGAGTGGAGGAAGATATATTACCTACAGCAGCAGGCAAGGAAAGTTAATTCACATGCAAAGCCCTCTGGGAACAAGAGCATGGGAGTAGTACTCAGAGAGCATAAATAATCAGAGTCACAAGGGCAGGCACTTTCCTGAGCATGCTCCATCTAAGGTGATCCTTCCAGAAAGAAAGATGGAAGATTTTTTTTTTGGTAGGGCTGTACTCCTGGACATATGAGGAATGGTCCTCTGGAAGAGTAGCAAGGGCACTTAAGTGGTGAGCCATGTCTCCAGCCCCAAAGGGCACATAAGATTTGAAACAGTTATCTTTAAAAGTTTTAGGGGCTGGAGAGATGGCTCAGTGGTTAAGAGCACTGACTGCTCTTCCAGAGGTCCTGAGTTCAATTCCCAGTAACCACATGGTGGCTCACAACCATCTATAATGGGATCTGATGCCCTCTTCTGGTGTGTCTGAAGTCAGCTACAATGTACTCATCTATATAAAATAAACAAACAAATCTTAAAAAAAGAAAAAGAAGATTCATTTGTTGTGGCCACATTAGGAAGCCAGGAGGAAAAGTCTCAGTAACATCCCAAGATGATCTTGAGGTGATCAACATGAAGCGTAGGTTTAAGGAAAAGGGAAAAGGTGTGCAGAGCTAAGCAATCGCAGGCAAGGTGTCCTGCCAAGCTGCCCTTGTCTCTGCTGTAGTTTGCCCTGCAAGGTGGTCTGACAGCTGAAGAAGATGCTGTCAAGCCTCTTCCTGGAGAGAGCTGATGCTCTGACTGGCACTAGGCCTCAGCCTTTTCCTTCTCTTAGCATGAGACTTCCCAGGGGAAACTCCAGTTCCTTGGGGACCATTGTTCCAGTAGCCTGATAGCCAGGGGACACCAGTGTCTCTCTCTCTCTCTCTCTCTCTCTCTCTCTCTCTCTCTCTCTCTCTCT